>WYDI02009703.1:0-43105 GCA_009867235.2 Psittacus erithacus
TATTTCCTTTATCATTATTATTATTGGTGGTAGCAGCAGTGATTTGTGTTATACCTTAGTTACTGGACTGTTCTTATTTCAACCTGTGGGAGTTGTATCCTTTCGATTCTCCTCCCCATCCCTCTGGTAGCTGAGGGAGGAAGGAGGGGATTGAGTGAGTAGGCTGCGTGGCAGGGCTTAAACCACAACAGTGCCTTTCCTGTCCTACTGCACACAGATCCACACATGCCTATGTCGTGCACTGCCCTGCCTTCTCCTCCCAGCAAGTAATATGAGCCACTCTGTTCTCAAAGTTAGCGCAGAATAAGCCAGTTCATACGTTTTGATGTGCAAAAATGAAGTATCAGAAGCTATATGAAAAGGCAGATAGGAAGCTTTGAGGTGACACTAGCTACAAAATCAATCAACAATCGTATGCCTATCATTCACTTCAATCATGGCAGGTGACACATTTACAACAGCATTGCTTAAAGGACAGTATCAGCTTAAGGCTTGTTTGTTTTCCTACAGCCTGCCCAATTTCAAATTCAAAATGTAGGTAATAGGTTAGATTTCAATTACCTAAAAAAAATAATCACAGCAATCATCTTTGTGCTGCTTTAGCACAGTTCAAAAGCCCAGAGCACAGAAACCCAGCCAGCCAAAGGACAACTCCTCATCCTCTTCTCAATCAATGGCACCTTCTGCATCCTCTTCTCACACAACTGACATTCTCATCTCTGCTGCTGCTGCCACCCTTGAAACAATACAAGAAAGGGATGCCACTGTGTCTTCCTATGATGACAAGGATGGAAAATTACCATGCATGAAATACAATGGAAAGGAGTAAGAAAAGGGAGGGAGGAGTTTTCTATTTTTTCCTGCAGCTAATTGTTTTAGATGCCATTTTTACTCTTCCTTTCCCTTCCTTTTTGCCCTCCCCTCCCTGTTTGGACACCATCAATAGGAAATGTAACAGACATTGGGCAGTGAATCACCTTGTCAGAGTTCCACCACAACGCTCTCCCCTTCCCCTCCAGTTCCCTCTCAGAATAATACATATGAGCAAACACGTATACTTATTAAAAATTAGTTACAACTTAATGTAAATCATATCCACATTTCAGTTTCTGAGATCAGAGGCAAGAATGAAATTACTTATGCCAAGACCCAACCAGTTCACAACTTATGTTCCCACATGAGGAACACTATTTTCAGATGGCACACTCCAGGCTTCATTTGAAGCAGATATATTCATGCTTAGTTTTTAATAAAGAGTGAGCCATTCCAAGCCATATCTGACTCAGCAGCACTTCTGAAAGCACTCACACAATAGTGCTGTAAGAATGAGAGAAAGGCATTTTCTGTTTTCATTTTTACATTATTTCATGAGCATACAAAGGACAATATGTGATGACAACTAAAGAGTTATTCACTACTTTATTGCAGGAACACATTTTAAAATTAAAAACCACAAACAAATCTACAGAATAATTCAGTTTTCATATCAAACAGCTGCAGACTCTGTAACTGAAATAGTGTGTCTAAGGTTACAAATGAAAACTGTTCAGTATCATTCTTTGAGTGACAGATTAAATTCCTAATCCAGTTATGGTAATGGCCACATGTGTAGTTTAACATAAATTAAGAGCTTAATTATATTTGTGACTATTTTAAACAAAATAACAAATTCCTTTGTACCTGTGAACGTAATTTATAGCAAAGCCACATTCATTCTCCAAAACAATCTATTTTGCACTGCAGCACAACACTGCTTTAATGGTATAATGTAATTCTTGTAGAATGCAGAAAGAGTAGATTCGCTGGTAGCACAGAGGTTTTGAAGATAAATGAAGATGCTATTCATTCAGGGGTAATTTCATCTTAGAACTATATGAAAGATGTTTCTCTCACAAACAGTACCTGCATGGCTTGGGATTTAAGCAGCTACAACGCAATGCTGCTACATTGATAATGTTGATACTGCATTTCTCATCATGAAGAATTCCAGCTTTTATTCTCTTTAAAAAAGGGATCATCGGATTTTCATTTCAGTACTAAGCCTTTGTTCAAGCCTCAGCAACAAGTTCAAATTTCTACTGATGTTTTGTCTAGACAAAAACAAACCACAGTTCATATACACATACAAAAAAAAAATCATAACTCTGTGGAGGGCAATTAATCATGCGTGATTTACATATTTATTTGATTATTTGTTGAAGTAAATAAGCAGTTGGTCTGTGTAACACAATTTTAAATTGTCCAAACATCCTTCTGTCATTCAGGACTAAGGACAGACAATTCCAAATGCAGTTTCCTGGAATATATTAAGACCGTTTATAACAACATAAATTGCATGAGCAATTAATACATATCCTAACATAATGAGCTACAGGCTTTATAATCTCAGGACAGCGATAACAATTTCACAATCCTGAACATTTTAGACAACCTTTTAAGCAAGACTCTGAGACTACCTGCATAAGTATTTCAGAAGAACCTGTAATAACAGAGACAGTCTCAACATCCACATTCCTCCTCCTGACAAGTTGGAACAGTGCACAGAGATGCTCCATTTGAGGCAAAAGGCTTGGCACAGCACAGCTGTATTAACCCACTCCCTCCTACTCAGACACAGTACTTCCACCTAGGCACTAAACTTACCTGTACCAAGCATTAATAGCCTAGACAGGCTCTTTGCTTCAGACTAAAATACTATTTAAAACTCCATTTTTCTCTTCTAGAAGTCGTGAAGTTGTTTTGTTATTGGAATACAGTTGAATATTCGTTTCTGAGGTTTGGTGTCTTTTTCACTATGATAAGGCTGATAAGCAAGAATGCTGTATAACGGAAGCTGTACAATAAATAAGCAGACAATGGTTTTAACCATGAGTTGCTTTACCCAGGAGGTGTATGTGTTTTCATTAACTTTAAGGGGAAGAGGGCTAAACATCTCACAAGAACAGAGCCTTCATTCTACATACAATGCTCTTTCCTGCAGCTGGATCATCGTTACTGATTGGCATTTTATTTTACTTCATTTCCAGTGAAAATAAAACTTCATTCAGTATCAAGATTTTACAGCCTAAGATCAAACGGGCTTCACTTTCAACACGACTGTATAATACACTACTTCAAGTTAACAAACAAGGAGCGCAAACACAAAGATGTACCAGAGATAATACACTAGCTCATTTGAAGTTATGTTGCATTTTCAACAAATGTAAAGAATCTGAAAGGAACTGTTAATTTATTCCGTTTCCAATAACAATGGGCAGAAGAAGAATTAAGAAACAAACAACAACAACAAAAGACAACTACCAGAATCAGCAGAGAGGTTCTGCAAGATGAGAGGGAATTCCTTTTTTTTTTTTTTGCTGTTGGTTTGACTGGTTTTTAACTATTGAACACTACCACAGTTACTTAGCAATCCCCCTCTCTTATCTGACATGTAGCTATAATCAGGAATCCAAATTTCATTGCACAATGAGAAGCCGTAAGTCAAATCATTATTAAAACAGCAAGACTCAACCAACTTCCTGTGTTCAGTCTGCAGCTCTCACCACTCATTAATTCAAACATAATGCCTACAACAATCTGTTACACCTTCACTGAAAGTAACTTGCTTTGCTGTCTGCTTGATCTCCTCTGTTGACAAGATGTACATGAAATGTCATCTGTATTGCAGGATCGTCAATTTTAAAAGTCAACTTTTATTCTAATTACTTACTACAGCATTGGATTTTATTCTTTATTTTATATGTAGATATCTGCATATATGTCCTATGAGATCTACTGCAGAGCAGTACTATGAATAGGTGCTCCAAGGAGATTTTGAGAAAGATCTGAAAGACCAGATGCAGCACATTTACAGTTTTGTTGTGAACTGTGTTTCTCAAAGATCTGATGGTGGCTAACTCCATATGCATCAGGATTTGGAGTCCCAGTCCCGCTGATCAAAACAGCGTTTTTACCACATGGAAGTTCAACAAGTGATAAACAAGATATGTATCTGCTCTGGTAATACTGATGTGCCCAACTTAGTATCAGGGAAAAAAAAATGCAAACAAACAAACAAAAAAACAGTAAAAAGATAAACAGGCTTGCAGCAGAATAAAAGATAAATTCTAAAGGAACTCAGCAACTCCCTTATGTGAAACACACCAGTATATTTAAAGCTTTCTGATCACTAAGCTAGTAATACATAACTACAGATCTACAGATCCAAGCATCATTTCAAAATGGATCAAGGACACCAGGGACAGCTATTCTTTCACAGCCACAACCATGTTACGTAGAATCTTCAAAACAGATATGATCCCCCAATACAAAATTCTTCTATAAAGTTTAAGATCAGATATCAACCACAGCCATATTTATAGCCATGGCTACTATCAGCTGTCCAGCTAGAGAATATTGAAGAAAAAGAAGGATTTTTAATATATTATAGTTAATTTATCATCTAAGTGACATGTGTAGGATAACAATGGACTGGAAATAGTAAAGCAAAATGATGCATTAGAAAAGGAAATTTTAGAATTTGTTTCTTTTCTGTGTGTTTTAAATACAAACCACACCTCTATGTATTGTTAGATGGTGTGAAAATTCATGAGAACCACAAAAAATATAGTTTCTGGAGTTAAAAGAAACACTGAGATCAAGTGAACAACAAAAGTACTTATCTACATTACTGTGAGGCACAACATAAAACACACTGCCCAAATAAATAAACACTGCCCACTTATTTGATGTATCAAAGACGACTCCTCGTTCCAGCAAAGGACAGAAGTGTCTTCTTGCTGTGACAGTTTACTCTTGGAGGTATCTCCTGGTTGCCAGCTTGAAGGAAAAAAGTTTGAGATCCTGGAAGTACCTACCATGATCAAATGATTCTAACCTTTTTACCAATAATGTCAGTTACAGTCTCCAAGTGTCCCACTTTGGCTAAATGAGACGTGACCTTTCTGGATAGTCATCAAAGACTACCTGCTCTAAGTGCTCTGGGCCAGACCACACACAAAAAACAAAAAGCAGGGGAACAGTGCAACTCCCTACTAAGCACATCAACATCAGAGTTGCTCTGAAGAACGGGAACCTTATAGACATCCTGCTCACCACCACTTCTGACAGCCAGGCCCTCTCTACTAATGGGTAAAACATCCCCGTGAGACTTGGGGTTACTGAACCTAACAGGTTAATGGAGTTTATGAGGACTTCACAGCCACAGAGGTGCTTTTAAGTCAATTCAAGATGCAACTTTGTCAATTACATGGACTATTTCTAAAAACCACATTGGATCTCTACTCCGTATACATGATGAAATGAAGAAAAAGCTATCAGAGACATACAAAGATTTGATGCCCACGGCATGAAGCAAACATGCCTCAAGTCTGGGGCAGTGCCAGCTTTGAGAATTAGCAACTTCTGGCTATTATACTATTATATTATGCTATTAATAACCATAAGCATTATGTTACAAGACAAACTAACATACCAAGTGACAAAAGACAAAAACCATGCACAGTCCCCAGAATACGTAGACAAGCAGGTATTGTACAAACATAGACCAAAATAAATATGAGTACAAGCAGCAGCACTCTACATGGGTCTTTCAAAATCTTCATGTCCTTTAAGCTCTAGCACTTCAATGACAATGTAAATCACATCAGATGCAAGAAATAAGTCATTGATTTCAACAGAAATCATGCTTATATTATTCATTTAGCTAAATACAGTTACTTTAGCTAGGTAATCATTAAAAAAAAAACTAAAATGGAATTAACATCTTGAGTTTAGAAAAGATGACATTTTACCTGAACAGCAAGGGAAGATGCATTATCAGAAAGCAAAATTTGTTCCTCTGTTGAAAGAAAAACAAACAAACAAAAAAAATTACGAACAACAGTACCTATTTAGCCACTGACCTGTAACCGTAAGCCGGTCTGGGTTGCATTTCTTATGCATAAAAAAAGGAGCACTTATATAATTATTATGCAGCTGGACTAGAAAACCTGTGATGTGAATATTAAAAAAAGAAAGAAGAAAAAAAAAAGGAATTCCAGAATACCAGGAATACTTCTCCCACAAATGCAATTGCACTTATTATACATTACCTCAATGTATAATAAAAAAATGTTCACAACTAAAAACCAAATGCTTGAGTTTCATGCCAATTACTCTTCTTCTAATCAAAGTTAAATAAAACCGCATCTTCATAACTCCTCTGGCTAAAAAGTAAAAGTATTCAGAAACCTATAAAAGCAGCTTGCAGTTAATATTGCACACTGTGTCTAGGTCTGTCACACAAAAGAAAGATGACAAGTTCACTGCAATAAAAATTCCATGCTTAGAAGACTAGGGCTGCTACCTATTAGTCTTCATTACTTTGCAGTCTTCTGACAACTGTAGCAGGCTGCTGAGCCCCAAATGGGGGCCATAATGTGATCTGATGATATATGAAGAGCTGCTAAAGGGAGCCTGAACCATCCTAGCCTATACATTTTAACAGTTCCTTTTTACTGAGAGCCCACTTTACCACAAGACTTCAAAAATCTGCTGCCTCAGCTATTGGTGCAGTAAATCTGCCAACTGTGCCTGCAACCACATCATTTTACACTGCCTACAGCAGCCAATATAATGAGTCAATAATAAACCAAGGACCTTATAGGCCATGAATAGCTGGTTTATATTGGCAGATGCAAGCTTAGCTAAAACCCCTGACCAGACAAACAACACAAAGGATTCTTTTACAGTTTCTGTGTTTCCTTTCAGTTAATTGTCTTAGTGCATATTTAACGTGTTTTCTAAATATAAAGTATTTATTCATTGCGAAAGAACAGTGTACCCACCCTTCAGTTGCTGATACAACGCAGCATTTTCAGGCCAAGGCTCTGCAGCTGTGGAAAGAGGAGGAATTAATTAAGCAAGACAAACAACATGTTCGCAGATGCTAACTGAACATGAACATTACCTAGCGCAGGAACTCAAACTGCAAAGATGCTGATGCAAGATTTTACCTGCCCTAAAAATATCCCACTGTCACTCTCTTCTCCTATACTTCTCTCCTGCTCACAGAGGGACAACACAGAGCAGAAAACCAAGTCCCAAAATTTAATGCTGCAAGAAAAGCTAGAATTCAAGCTATGTCCTACATTACGGAATGCTCCTGTAGCTCTCAAGCAGCTAAAGCAGCTCTTTTACCTTCACCATAAAGATATCCTTGTGCACTTTCCCACCACAATTCCAGCCACTCTCAAGAGCAACTATTTATTAAGGTACTAAACAAAGAATTCTGGAAAGAATAGAACAAGACACAGAGGAGAGAAGCACAAACCTCTAAACCAAGCATGAAGAATGCACTGGGGAAACAGAGCAGCTTTCTGCCTTTTAAAGTTGTGTCCTCACTGGTTCTAAGTAATACCCATCAAGCCAGGTGCTTGGGCATGTCAGAAACTTACCCATCATAATGACTGGGACTACCTATTGCTTTAAATGATGGTCAACCCTAAAATGGGAATGTCAATAAAACATTTAAACAATGCATCATCAGTTGCTCAAAACAGTTGAGCAGTTGTTACAAAAATAGACAAGGAAATAAAAGACAATAACATCTTCCCTTTGAGAACCATTGCACTTTATCAATCATACACCACTTGTATTTATGGGAAGGCAAAAATATAATCAGTACTGACTTACTGCTAATGGTAGCATTAAGATAACACATCATCACACTGGTTTGTCTCCATTACATTCCTTGTTAATGTCTGATTAACAATCTATTTTTAAATACCAATTCAAACCTTGTGGTCTATGCAAACTAGCTATTTGTAAACAAAATTGATGTGCTAATCACATAAATTATTATTTTTAAAGAAATAATGTCTATAAATAACTGTTGTTCAAATACAAATACACCACTGGCTTCAGTAAGGTCATGCTTTTTGTCTTTGTCCTCAGAACACAAAGGAAAAAAAAAGACTACATAATTTCCTAACTATCTTTCTTTTTGGGTATTCATGAAGTATTAGGTTTTATGTAAGTCACGTAGAACTGTAAAGCTTCTAACACTGTACACAGTTTTGCAAAGGTCACGGCCTCTAACATTTAGGCACAAAGCCTATCAAAGCTATACTAGTATGGGCATGAGAAAGCAACTAATCACATTTAAGTGTCACCAAAAAATGTTTTATGTTTTACTGTAGCAGTTACTGGTTTTAATGGTTAATAGTTTCTCCATTAAAGTTTTGCCCTGGAGTAAAAATTCTTTAGGTGGAAGTACATTTACTTCTTTAAATAAGACTAAGATAGTGCCTGTCGTACTACACCCTTAACTGTTTAAAATATTTTATCTAACATACATTTCTTCAGGTCCACTGAAGTCTTGCAAGAGCAAACAGGATGAGGAAATTCAGAATGTTATTACAATACTTTAGCAAACTTACCAGTGTTGGACTCTGAGATACTTACAAAAGTAACTAAGTCATGAATGTGCATCGATCTCATACATACTCTAGCCAGCCAATGAAAACATCCTTTTTACATGCCAAAAATTGTACAGAGAACTTCAAATCGCATGTGCCCATTTCAACTGATTTTTTTTGCCTGCCCCTCTTCAGACTGAAATGTCAGATTTACATCTACTTCTTGAATTCAAGCCCAAACTGGAAGTGGCCTATTTTTACACAAGCATGTGGCTGAAATATTTCAGACACACAAAAGTCAAGTGAACTTTTCTTTTTCCAACAGAAAAGCTAGGTATATTTCAAGAAATTCAAACACTAATTCCAGACTGATCTTGGCACTACGCTATATGCAGCTATGGAGACAGATATGCATACACAGGTACATATAAAGACTTCTTGGCACACAGAATCCAAAACTACACCACGTATTTTCAGGAACCATATCTGCTGACCATAACTTCATTAGTCATTATATGAAGTCTTTATCTCACAGTCTTAGTACACAGCAGCACACACCTAACTTGAGGGAAGGAAAGGAGTTTTAAATCTTTGCATTCATTCATTGACAGTTTAGTTGTGTACTAACATATGTCTTCTGACAAATAATGAAATGAGAACGAACAGCCACATGAAAGTTTCAGCCTTCATTATTAGCACACCTTAAACTTAAAATTTCAGCAGTTCTAAGAAAATGAGTGAATAATACCTCCTTGCCCTTGGCACCTGATAGTCTCCAGAGGGAGGTCACAATTCTGACCATGTCTGGATGAGGTGAATACATGCTCATAAGCCTTGAAGTGAGGCCTTCAGTTCTTTGTACACAGACCAGATAAAAAATAATTGATTTTCCTATCACTCCACAGACTGGATTTTAAAACAATCAACTTCACATTACGATTCATGTTTTATTACTCATATCTTAGAAAAAATACTCTGCAGCATGCATTCAGAATTGCATGCAGATCATGTTCAGTGACACTGGAAGCACAAACACAAAGCTTATGCAATCCTCTAAAAATCAAATAATTAAATACCCACTTATTATGTGTTCCATATCTGCCAATTTCTACTCACTCTCCTACTTCCAAGATGTTTGGAGTATGAAACACTTTTATTCTGATGGAGCAAGAAGTTTAAATACGCACTGCTACATGAGACGTCCAGGTTCACACGCTGTACACTAAATTCAAGTATCAGCTCCCAAGCTGTCTTCGATTAGTTGAAAGGTCAAAACATGCAGTTAAGGAAGACCAGAACTCCACTGGGGGAAGAGAGGAGGAGGAATTGCTGAAGGGATGTCGCATGCCTCCACAAGAGGAGAAAATGTGTAACATCTTTAATGTACGGCAATGACTCTTGCCTTATGAATGTAGGTGAAGACGTAATTTGTAGAATAATAGGCACTAATATTACACGCTGCTTCAGTTCTGTCATATTTCCAATCCATCAAGTTGATTAATGCTATAATAACTCCTCACAAACTTATCATTTGTGCACTAATGAAGTCAAATCCAGTTTATCCTTTGGCAACTATAATCTTCTGGTCTTTAAATGTTCGTTTCCCTGCTAACCACAGCTACTGTGACACTAGGTATACAAACAGAAAATTAACAAATGTGATGTCAATTCAGTTTCAGAAGTTTTCAACACAGAATCACATTTATGTGTTAGATCCTACGCAAGAGACATTTTTGTCATTAGCTGTTCACAGGATGAAATAAGTGCCTGGAAGTATGCCTCACAGGAATAGCTTCTCTACATCTCTTAAGGAACTACTTGGTTCTTCCTTCTTCCTCGAATTACTATTGTGGGGTTTTCAATGTGTCTGTCTCTCAGGCTTGCAGTCTTTAGTAAAAGCTGTTTTCCCACCTTACCAAAACTTTTCCCATGCTTAACAAATTAAAATATTTAGTCTTTCATGTGGATTGTCTGCTGTTTGATCAGGACAAGCAAACCTCACACTATCACCTTTCCCTGCTTCTCCTCTACCATGCTGCTTGTTTTAATGCCAGTTATAGGAAACAATCACCTGCAGGAACAGCCCTCCCTGGTAAATTTGCCTGAAGTAAGCTTGAGTCCAAAAGTTACTGGGAAGTGAAAATTAAAGGGAGACGGACACAGAAGGACACAGAAATCATCACTGCATAAGCCTTGTTATCCTAGGTGCTGAGAAACTGGCAGAAGCAGCATCACAACAACTGGAGAAGTCAACCGGTAAGCAGACCACCTACATAACATCTCTGGTTTTGTAGATAACTAAAAATGCATGGAAATTAAACTACATTCAATGTGTTTGTTAGTCAAAGTTGTTTAAAGTTTAGCATAGAAAATGCAGATTTCAAATTACTAACAGGGTTCTTAGGCGTCAAATTAAACTTTCAGAAGAAAATTCTGTGAACTGGTGTGTTGCATGTTCCCAGTGGAGTTTTAATTACTCAAGTTTGCAACTACCTACTAAAACAGATTCCTAGACTACTCACCTGTCATGTTAAAGAATGACTTAGAAAATACATCATTTCTGCTCTCACAAAAACCTTCCAAAACACAGAATGAGTCATGACAGCCATGTCAAATTCTTCGCCACTAAAAATATGCTGCTTTAAGTACAATTTTCAGATTTTGTACTGAAACGTTTTACTTGAGCAACACTAAAGTCAGAAGCAGATATTCATATAGCGTTTTGATTTCAACATTTCCAGATGTTTCAGGCTGTCGTTTCAATAATAAGACTTTATCCACTCAAATACTTTTGGGACAGCAAGAGAAGAGAATGCACACAGGCTGTAAGAAGAAATACTTAAAACCACCGGACCCCACTATCAGCAAGGGATCAGCAGCTCACCAGAAGGCCTACGCACATCTCAGCTCCAACTAAAGCTCTCAAAACAGGACATACTATACTTGCACAATGGTGAATTTTAATTCAAAGAACGACAGCCTGCCATAACATTCCCCCAGTGAAATCTATGCAACGTTACCAAGATGCTCTACAGTGCCTCAGCCCCACCAATTCCTTGTCCAGGCTGTTCAGCCTCTTCATGAGCGTACAAAACTCAGTTCCAACTCCTACGCTCTGAATTACTGGGAAACTGTTTATTCTGTGTCAGTGCTGCCTGGATGGATGGGGGAAGCAGACATTTTTATCCACCTTCTCCAAGCAGCTTCATAATGATGAAAGAGATATAATGAAAAAAATGGTTTACGGTTATACCGTTAATCCTTACTCGTTAATCCCTTACTGAAAAAAAATATTATCCTGACTGTGAAAATGAGAAGACGCTAAATACTTTGCATGTTAAATTGTGGAATATGCTAACCAACAATTTTGCCATTTCAGCAGTCTAGTATGAATAGGCAGTTTCAAACAGTAGGGTAGGCAGTGTGGTTTGCCCTGTTTGTCTGACGCTCATTTAGCACAACTGTTGTCAAGCTGTCCAAACCTCTGGGTCTGGACATCAAGATGTTCCCTCCTGCACAGAAAATGAAGTTATCAACAGGTTGAAAGTTTTGTAGAAAAAACCCAACTTGCAATTAGGTTGTTCCCAGCTCTTAGCAATACCACTGAAATTCAGAGGGGCAAGAACATTTTTGAAAGCCAATGGAGAGAGAAATAATTTTCTGCTATAAAACTAGTCTATGCCTAATAAGAGGCTAAAGAATTAACGTTGGATGTTACTATCCTGTTGATTATTTCTCAAGTACTGAAACTATACAGTGAGAAGTAAAGCAAGACAATTTCTGCCCCAAATCTCTTATAAACAAAATTTACTAAATTCTCAGTATGCCAGCAGTTTATCCTTTGAAATCTTCTTTCTGCTTCTGTAAACATAGTACTCTGTCAACTAACAATCTCCTCCTCCACACATCTCACTAAGTACTGTTGAGCAGGAGAGGCCTATGACCTGGCCTGGGAATACTGGATCTTCTTAGAGAGAGCAATTTCCTGAAATCTTAAGAAGTTTAGATTGTATACAAATAAAGACTACTTCTTCTTTAAAGTAATCAAATTTGCATGGCCCAGTTTCTTTTCTGCTATCTTCTTAAACATTTTGATATTAAGCTTGCATAAAAAGGAGGGAAGCTAAAACATCTGTATTTACCAGTTTGGTTCACATGGCATTAAAGGCCTGTTAAAATAGACAAGAGGCAACATACCCCCTATTAAATACTAAAAACAAACAAAAAAAAAGTTGGCATTTGAATCACTGTAATGCAGTATTACACTGGAGATATTAGCTTACACATTATTTCCACATAGTTTCCTCCAGCGTCTCCCTAGGTAAAAATTTGATTAAGTTATAATGAGATATCTCAAAATTGTTTTCTCACAAGAGTAAACACTAAAAAGAAATTTAGTCTCACATCTGGGCAACATCCACATCCAACATTATTACTTACAGTCTCCAAATATTATGCAGCAATCTGCAGGAAAATAGTTACCTTTTTTGGTTTCCCAAGACTGGTGCTTTGAGGAAACCTGCTGCTCACTCTGTTCTAGAATGTGGTAATGCCAAAACCACAGACTCCAGGAGGAGAAAGGATTATTAGCCACTTGATGTCAAGATGCATCAAAAAGGAGCAGATGACCACTTCTTCTCTTTCCATAATACAAATCAGTGGTATTTTCAAGTACTGCTATATCGTTTAAAAAGAAAATGTCACGAAATTTATGTGCTTCTATATCCTTATTACATGAAATATGTGGAGGAATATCTTTTGTTTAATCCAGTGAAGCTGCAGCCACTTTGGAAGCAAAGCAGTTAAAAATATACATCTTGTACATTAACAGTGATCAATAAAGGAAGTACAAGAAAGTTGTGAATTAGCTTCCATAAGACCCACAGGTTCAACCCGCCCGCACCAAGTACAAATCAATTTCAAGTAATTTACCTGATCCTGTAAACTAACAAGGGCCAAGAAAAAATGAAAGCATCAGCAACTCCCTGGCTCTGCTGACAAGGGACCAAAAAGCGTCCCACAGTGCCTTGCCAAATGAAAGCTGACTTTCACATAAGTTAAACAGTATGCATTAAATCATGTATCAAATAATTACATCATTTGCTTAAATCCATCCCAGGCCTCCTCTGTAGAGATATTACAGTTCAGATAAATCATGATTGCTCAGTAATTATTGATCAAGCAGACTGTCACTGTAAAGACTTAATCTCAGCAGCAATTCTCAAACTTGAGTTCCCTGTTGCTGCACCACTAAGACAGTCAGTGTGTGATATTACTGCAACAGCCATTTAACATTACACAATCTGCTTCTTCACCCTCCAAGAAAGCTATTAATTGCATGTATTTAAGCATTAGTCCAATTCTGTTACTGTCTTTGAGCTGACTTTCCAGAGTACACACATCCGTGGGTTCAATCCTCCAGGGTGCTCAGCATTCTCACTGCTAGGGGAGGCCACAGGAGGGTAACCCCTTGGCATCTCCGCATTTGCAGAACCATGCCTCCCATCCGGAGAGGAGGCCAAAAACCACAGCAAAATCAAATCCATAAATAAAAGTTGCTCCTAAATCAACATCTGGATTTCTTCAGAAAAATCAGAGAGCGTGCCAGCTAAATGATCTCAAAAGACTTATTTATAAAGTCCTGACAAGCTGGAGCTATTTTACTTATTCCTGTTATTCAGCATAAATGCTCCATCTCAAAGCTCTGTAATTCTTAATTATAGCTTTTTATAGATCTCTAAATCAATCCTTTCCCTTTGTGCTACTTAAGAACCTTGCCCTCTTTGGCCCTGACTCAAGAAGTAAAACTTCAAGCATAGGAACTGTGAAGAATAGGATGGTGAAAGTATGATACTAATGAATGCCTTAAGTGCCTTATTGGACTGGGACATTTCTCAGCCATGTTATCAACATTTGTATACTTTAAATTAGTCCTTTGAAAGCTCTCTTAGCCTGAGATCCCCTCTTGTCTGTGACAGTCTGAACTTCTCCTCCCCTAAGGATGTCTGGTAGGCAGTCTTAGCACCATTTCTGCAAAGTGCTTCAAGGAGCTACCTCTCTGCTTTCTCATCTAAGGCACCCCTATTTTCATCCGCAACAGAGATCCTACACATCTGTCCCACCAAACAGCACCTCAGTATCCCATATCTGCTCCAAAAGCTACTCCCCACATACACAACTCCTGCTCACCCAGCCCTCGCCCCTCTGGCCTTCTGTTAACACTCCCCTTCATTATCTTTCTTATCTTGCCCGCAGCCTGAGCACAGCAGTACTAGGAGACACAAAGTGATGACTACAGAGACTCCATGCCTGTCTTGCAAAGGGGCAAGAAAAGCCAAGATATCTAGGCAGGAGAACTCTGCAGGGCAGAAATGCAAACAGTTAGTACTGGTGCAGTCAGCCAACCGAGCACTGCCCCTAGCCAGGAGAAAAATGCTGCTTTAAAGCTCAACCTTCAAGTCAGCCCAAAACTATGGCACTTGCAATAGCACCTCTCAGGCTCTTCCTCACCTCTGGGAAACACTGCAGACTCCCTGCTTCAAAATCTGAAAACATTTATCCTGTTGTCTTAATCATACCCTCACAGCCTTCCTCATTTCTTTTCCAAGGCTTTCCATGAACAACTTCCAATGCATCCAGAGTTTCTCCAATATGGCATTCATATGAGAAAAAAAATGTTGGACATTGAAAGTTCTCACTAACGATGCAAGCATTACATTGGCTTCAATTTCATTACACAACTTCTAGAAGGCAGGACTGTTAAAAATTCCCATCTCAGCATTTTTACCTTCCAATTCAGTATGCACATTCCATTTTTTTGGTTGGATGTTCCCGCCTCCCCCACCAAATAAGACTGGTATCAATTTGTCCCGCATTCTCTGCAGTAACTGCAATTTTTCCCTTGGATGTTTCCAATCCTTCCTATGCATTTCATAGGTTTTACTACTACCTGTAGCTTCTTCCAGTTTGCATTAAAACATCCATTTTCATGCAACAACTATGTCATCTTCTCAATAACTGAAGGCCAGAATATAAATATAATAATAATAGACATTTCAGAACCTGGTGTGGACTTTCTCTCTGCCCTCCCCATGGCTGGCATGCACCTGCAGTTTGCCACCCACTTTCAAAAAAGACAGCTGAAGATGCCCAGCAGCACAGCAACACCTTCCAACTAGAGCAAATGACAGCAACCAAGCTCTTCCATTCATTCTTGTTTTAAAAAGGAAGTGGCTCATAGGGTCCAAACCTATAGGAAAATGTGAGGTTAGTGCCTGGGGACAGTCAGAAAACAGAGCAGCCAAGGACCAGAGAGAAAAAAGGAGTGAGAAAGATAAGAAAAATCTAGCTCTTCTCCAAAGTTGTTATCCTATGACTTCCTATGAGCTGAACTGCTAGGCTCCTAAACAGCACTCATATCTGAATCATCCTACAACTGATGAATCAAACTGGACAACATCAAAATACATGCGACTTTTTATTTACTAATTTTGTTACCATTATTTCTACAGCAATCTCTTTTTGGCATGAGAAAAGAAGACATTACTTTAGCAGAAAATACGTAACAATAAAATGCTGATTAGAGAAACACTGCTTAGTCTTAATGGAGCCAGAAACAACTATAGAAGCATACTCTATTACAAACTGTAATTGTATTGCTTCTTAAAACCGAGAAATAACACTACCTCAAAATGAAATATGTACTGTACTATAATAACTGTGAAAGTAATTTTTCTCCTGACCAAAAAAAAAAAAAAACTTAGATAGGCAATTCACACAAAGGATTGGTTCAAATCAAGTCATAAAACATAAGCGCCTGAGCACAAATTGGCAAGAGCAGCATATGAGACTTGCTTATTGAAACTGAACAAAAGTTAAAGGGATTCCTTTTAGTTTGATTAAAAAAAAAAAAAAAAAAAAAAACCACCACATACAAGAGCACTGAGATAAAATTATACAGCCTGAAAACTTGGTATTTTCAAACCATTTCTTTGACTACAAGAACCTCTGTATCAGGCTCAAACAATCTTTGCTGCAGACAACCTATTATTAAGCAAGAATAGCCTTATTTTTTCACCTTACATGTGCAGGAAATGTTAACATTTACCTATGCACATTTTGATGTACAAAATGCATGCTCAGTTTAAATTTTATGTCTTTATGTGCAGGAACACTTCAGGTGGTCAGGTTTCATTCCCTATGTATTTGTTCTTAGCCAAATTGCAGCTTGTCTCAATACATAAAACATGCACGTCAGAGATTTATTTGTGCTCTGTCATGTCACACTGGAGGTAGACTCACTAAGAATGTAAAATATCTAAAGGCAGAAGGCCATCTGTTTTTCAAACTGCATTCATTTTCTTTAGTATTAAAACTAGCCTAAGACCATTGGACGTAACTCAATGGCAATAAACAGAAGTAATTTTCCAGACATCAAAGGACAAACACAGATATTATTTTCTCTCTTTTGATCACTAATCTAAAGCTAATGTTTTGGGGTTTTTTGGGGGGGCAGAGGGGAAAGTATAGCATGTTGAGTAATTTAGTGATCAATTAAACATATTTTCAACAATCTTTCATAGATGATTTAAGCAGTTAGCTTCTCAAAACTACTACAGTTAGAAAGATTAATGTTCTGGACCACTTGAAAGCTGGCACTCTAATTCTTCTTAGAGTATAAACACTCATTTCCTATCCTGTTAAAATATGATTAATGCTGAGCTACTCTAAACAAATTCTCTACCATATTATCTAATTAATATTTTCTACAGTTCAGAAATAGATGATTTAAAATATGACATAACATTTTTGCAATTCATGAAGCCTAGAAATATTTATTTCCTGAGTCACAGCATCAATCTCTTCATACTTCTGAATAAGCAAACAGTAGAATGGCACTAAAGCAGGTGTTTTACTCCACGTAAGTGATTTAGTCATCATTTTGTATTTAATTGTTAATGCACTACAGCAGCGAACGATGCTCAGCATGTTCAGGTGGATGCATGCCACACAGAGAGGGTGCTGAATTACTGCAGCAGTGCAAGTGGGCTGAACAACTGATGGTCACGGAAGAGCTGAGGTTGGAAGGCACTTCTGGAGGTCCAGGGTCAGCTGCAGCAGGCTGCCTGGGACCATCTCCAGTCTGGTACTGAGCACCTCCAAGGATGGAGACTTCACAACTGCCCTGAGCAACCTGCTCGAATGCTAACCCACCCTCACAGTAAAAGAAAAGTTTTTCCTATATTCAGATGGTATTTTCTGTGTTTCAATTCCTACTAAGACAGTGAATAGAGGATATCCGAAGTGAATGCATAAGGCGCAGGAAAGGCAAAGATAGGTAGTATTTGAAAAAAAACTCTCTAATACATACATAAGCAAGACAATGTGTAAAAAAAAGCTGAGATCCTCTTCCCTACTAAAACCGTCCCCTTGGCTTTTAAAACATTTTTAGAAAACAAACTATGCTGGATGATTGTCTTCAAACACTTGCATGCAAAGACCCATGCTTCATAGCTGTTATGTGTTAGAGCAGCACTAGTTCATTTCACCTGCCATGACAAAGAGGCTGTCTTCATGAACAGGACCCCTGATGACAGGCCAATGAAATTTCATTTTTATGGACATGGAAAAAATTCTCAATCATTCTTACACTTCCGTCCCTACATATCAGAAAGGGAGTATTCACAACCACAGATAAGACACTATTAAAACAAGTGTCACTCTTAAGTGCTATTTTTTCATTGCAGATACACCATTTTTCTTCCTCACAAATATTCCTACATTTGTGATATATTCATATCTTCTTGGTATGAGAATGAAATATTTTCTGTGTCTGTGCAACATCTCAGGAAAACTAGAAGTATGGTGTATATTGACCAATATCCTGAGTAACTTCCACCCCACACCCCTCCCAAAAAAAAAATCTTCCATATGAACGAATTGAGCAATTTTGCCATTATTCAGTTTCAGTCTGGGACTGGTACACAGTACAGACAAGCTGGGAAGGCCATGACCCACTGGCAAAAGGGGTTTTTTTGTTATTTTCAAGGCAGGTAACTGCTTTTGACACTGATTTGCTCCTGGGAAAGCAAAGATAATGTCTTTCAAAACAATAATTTTGTTTTGAAGAATAGTTCAGGTCTGCAACAAGGATCTGTACTGTATCTTGAGTCACAGTAAGTGCCTGCATATCCAGCAGAAGAACATGATTAATAAAATACGCACCAACCATTTCTGCTCTGCAAAGAGTATTGCCAGTATCTTTCTATTAGATGCCCACAAATTACCTATAAAAAGCAAATGAGCATCACTTAACCTCTGACTGACAGATAAAGATAAGGTGCTACTGTTTTAAGCTGTGCTGTTTTAATTGTAGGAGGGTCCAGAAGTACTTGAGCAGCTCTGGTGCCCTCAGAACACCACCTCAATAGTACAACTGCTAACACACAAATGAGACTAGTATAACCAGAGTGCAACTACCTCAAAAGGGAGGCAAGAATCTCCCCAGGAACACTTCAGCAAGGAGGGAAAAGAGCCAGTTGTTGCAGAACTTTGTCTTCTTGTTTCCAGTATTTCAAACACACATTTTCTTCATACCGTATTTAATTTGGATCTATCATTCCTGTATTTCACATTTCAATTTGCTTGTTTAGCAGGAAGTTGGGGCGGGGGGGGAAACAAACCACATTTTCAATAAGAAAGCAGTGAGATGCCTACAGAGTTTTGAGTTTGCTTTTGTAATTCCAGAAAAAAAGTATCAGCAAGCTGTCACTCTAGAATATTCACAACAATCACAAAGCAGAGGAACAAATCAACAACACTACTCACCTGTGTCATTATCCTTGTGTTTCACAATATAAATACAGTATACTAAAGAGATCATAAAGGCTAGCAAATGTCATGAAGCAATGCTGATCATGACTGTATTCTCCATATCCACAGGATCCCATGCTCTGGCCCTTAGAAAAGAAGTATGGCTTGTGCTAATATCTGTGAATTAGTGAATGCCAATCCAAGCGCCTAAATCAACTTTCAAGCTTGTCTACGGGTACCTCTTCACACCCAGATTCAAGATCCACCACCTTCACTTAACCTATCAGTCAGGGGCAAGCCTGCTCTGGAAATTATGTTCATACTAGAAAAATCACCACAGACTCCTCCTACACTGGGGACTCTAGTGAGCGGTACAAACCTCAGCTCCAGGGATAAAACGCTGCCTTCCCCTCCTCAACATGACAGTAGTAATTAGAATGCTGTTTCCTTGCAGTATTTATTGCTTGTGAGCTTGTGTAGCAGCAAGAAATCAGGAACAGAGAATAACAAGTAAGGAGAAACTGACCAATGCACACACTTCCAGTATGAAACACTAAATGTATTTTGAACTTCCTAGCCAGGAATTATCAGAGGCACATGTTGGGTTTTTTTCCTGTTCAGAGCAGATTAATATTTTTTTCTGCTACACAACTCCACAGTGATACTAATTTCTGCTTCATGACAAGGCTCACGTCCAGCTGGACGTGGCCCAGCTGCAATATATCACAAGAGCAACATCGGAAACGCAGGACTCAGCCATGGGGAGCAGGGAGAGGACAGCACCGCACTGAGCTCTCCCACGCTGCGGGGTTCAACTCCAGCTGCTTAAATATAAACACGATCCCGGTTTTTGGAAGACTACGGGGAAGTAAATGGTTTTAAAGACAGGGAAGTTATTAAATGAAAGCGAAGCTACGAACCAAGAACCCTATAATGGGGCCCCGTGACAAACCCGCACCGCCGTGCCCTGCGGGGAGTCGTGCCGTGACCTGTCCTTGCCTCGGAGCGCCAGATGGGCGACGCGCCCGGACCGCCGTCAGCTCTCACGGTCGCCCCTCCCCGAGGAACACGGGGCCGCCTCGCCCCAGCCCCGGGTAACCACGGCCGAGGGCACCGAGGCCACGACGGTTTGGCTCCGCACCCCAGCGGGACGGCTCCTGCCTCGCCGCCACCCCCAGGCCACGACCCAGTGCGCAGTGGGGCCCAGCTGGCTCGCGTCCCTTTCTATGCCGTCACCCGCCCGCCCGCGTCCCTCACCGGCCAGCTGAGTCACGAAAGCCTCCGCCACCAGCGACATGTCGCGACGGGCGGGCGGCAGCAAGCCGAGGACACGCACAGGAACTGGGCGCCGCGCCGCCGGGACAGCAACTGCATCCGGGGCCCGCCCCGCCCCTGCCGCCCGGGGCGGGGCCCGCGCCAGCTTCCCCCTGCCCCGGCGCCGGTCAGCGGGACGGGGCGCGGTGCGATGGGCGGGTGGCTGCGGCTTGTGCGTTTTTGAAACAGGCTTTCCGCGCTTAAACGGTGCTTAACGGGGAGAGATGCGTTTGCGAGTACACAGGTGGTTGGGAGTCACTCATGGAACAGTCTAGGTTGGAAGAGACCTTAAAGCTCATCTAGTTCCATCCCCCTGCCATGGGCGGGGACACTTCCCGCTATACCAGGTTGGTCCAAGCGCCGTCCAACCTGACGTTGAACGCTGCCAGGGGTAGGGCAGGTTGTGAACTTTCCTGGACAGCCTGTTCCAGTGCCTCATCCACCTCGCAGTAAAGAATTACTTCCATTATCGAGCCTAAGTGTACCTCTTCTAGTTCAAAGCCTTTGTCCTAGTACCACGTGCCCATGTAAAAAGCCTCCCTTCAGATTTCTTGTACCACTTTAGGTATCAGAAGACTGCTATCAGCTCTTCCTGGATTCTTTTCCATGCTGAACAAGCCCATCTCTCTCAGCCTATCTTTATAGGAGAGGTGCTGCAGCCCTCTGATCATCTTCATGGCCCTCCTCTGGACTCAGTCCAATAGGTCCACATCCTCATGTTACTCCCCTCAGTTAATCCAGTCAGAGGAAAAGCCCCTTGAATCCACATCCTGTGGAAATGTTACTGAGGCACAACTGCGTATTCAGCTGCAGTGCAGGAATTCTCTTAACTTGGAAATACAAGCCCAAGACGAGTGAAGGCAAAACTCCTGTCTGGTGAATGGTAGGAAGAACCACTGGCCAATATCCAGGGGCAAGGCTGCACTGAACCAGTAGAACAGCATCAAAAGAAAAATTTACAAATATAGTGGCTCAAAATCCCCTGTCACAGCGAATCTCTGGTTTTGATAGAAAGTCAGCTTAACATGCTCCACATAACATGTAGAGGCAATATCTTAAGGAGCTGAAGGTACAAGTTCAGACTATTTTACATTTCTTTTTTATGAAGGAATCTCAACAGGGTTTTTTGTGGGTTGGTTTTGTTTTGGCATTGGCTTTGTGGTTGAGTTTTTTGTTTGGTTGTTTTTAATTTGGTGTACAAAGAGCTATTTTGAATGCTGTAACCAGCTCTAGGGTTTCCCAAGAAAGGTGACTCAAGCCATCTTAAGTTCCTCTGCCACTCATCTATGTGGAGCTCTGACACATGAAGATTTAATTGTGTTACTTCTCTGAAGAGATAGCTAAATTTGGTTTAGAGCCTGAAAGCAGAAAAAGGTCAACCTCTAAGTGCCTGAAATTGTAATTTAATTGCAAGTTAAAATTCTTCCCCAATACATGAATGAAAGTGATTAGTTGTGGCTATACAGCTTTGGAATATATTGCTCCCCTGGACTGGTTCAGAACAATGCTGGACCTTTTTTTTTTTTTTAACCTTTAAAAAACAAATGATGGGGGAAGGGAGGCAAATCCAGCACAAAATGATCCAAATGAAAGGAGGCTGTTCTGACAATCTTAGGTACTTTCTTTACTGACCATACTGAATATTTTGTTTTCAACATCCTGGTACCTAAATGCTTCCCAAAGAGTCCTGTTATAACTAAAGCTATAACTAAAGGGACTCAGTAAATGATACAGCTGCCTTTTCTTCACCCTAAATTAATATTTCAGAAAAACTCTGCATTTTGAGGCATACATCTTGCCTTTAAACAACCATTAATTCCTTAGTCTTAATTCTAAAAAGGCTATCCAAAGTTTGGAAAAATGACATAAAATCATGCATCCAATATGTAGATTACAGAGAATATAGTGGATATGTGAAAGACTTATTCCATTATCCTACAGTGCCTTTTGATCCTCATCTCTTTAGACACTTTAGTAAGAATGAAGAATATCCCATTTTATGAAATAGACTGATTCTACTGCAAAGGACATAACACAATGATATTTCACTCTCATATGGTAAAAGTTTTAAGTCCTGCAAGTACTAGAAGATGTGGGACAAATAAAGAAATGCATTAATGTTTGGAAAGAATATGCAAGTCCTCTGGTGACGCTTTCTGTTGAATCACTAAGCATAATTATTAAATATATTCTTCACTTGGTAGTGGAAGCGTGCTATTAGAGCAGTAGCAAAAGCAGAAGAGACAGTAAATAAACTGGAACAGAGTAAGGACTGAAAACAGTGGTGAGGAAGAAGACTGATTGTTTTCAAATGCTGATGAAAGCTACATTTCTAGTTACAGATGCAAGTTGAACAGCACCCAAATTACAGAAACTGAGCAGTCTTAAGAAGTTGAGTGGCTTTGTATTAGGAGATTACAACCGTCTAAATTAAACTGGTATGGCCTGAGTCCTTTCTTCACCAACAGTACTTAGAAGGCTAAAAACACAAGACATAGTGCAAAAGTCCCCCGGATAAGGCTGAGTGAACTAGGTATGAGCCAGCCCAAATCCTCATATTAACACCCAATTAAAGAGAATGGTTTCTCTGTAGAGGTCAGTTTGATACAAAAAGCTCAGCTCCAGAAATTAAGGCAGATGATGGAAACTGTCAGGGAACAGAAATCAGAAAACAGTTCATCAAGTATCAACAAATACATACCAAGAAATCCATCAACCAATCCAAACTGTTCGCCAAACAGGATGAAAACTGAGCAGAGCTCAACCCATGCCTCAACATGTGACATGGCGCAGATGCTCAGGCTCCGTTCTCTGGGACAGGAGCTCAGGACAGTGGTTTTAGTTTCTGCATTCCCAGTCTTCCTCCCTGCTCCCACTGAAATGACTGTTTCAGCAGAGTATCTTGTAGGAAAGCCTCCAGGAAGATCTCCAGTGATGGTAGAGAGCAACAATAAAACCAATTCCATCACCGCCTTCACCTTTGTTTTATACACTTCTCTCCCAGCTTTTTGAGAAAAGGCATCACTCTTGTGCTCAGTGCAGAGAGGAGGCCTTTACCATTTAAGGTGTTAATTACTACAGTTAAACTACCCACCGGGGAAAAAAAGGACTAGTCTATATATACATGTGCTCCATTGTAAATAAAATCAAATTTGAACAGTATTAATCACCTGCCTAGAAAAAAAAGAAAAAAAGACAGTTCTTATTAGTCCCCTCAACATTAGACAGCTTAACATGTATTTAATTTGTATTGTTCTTTTGTTCTATGGCAATATTTAATAAAATGTATTACTATCAACAGTGCATACCTAAACCTGCAGTACAAGTCTTTTGCAGACAGGATTATTGGGAATATTTTCACAAGAGGAGTTGGAAGTGGCAATGAAAGACTTTTGGTCTCTCGCATTAATTTAAACTGCTTTTTAACACAGACACTGTTGCTGGCCATTCAAATTACAGTGTAGCTGACCACGTGTATGGCAGGACATAAGATTAAACAAATCACCAGAAAGCAAAGGCATTTGAATAAGTTTCTCTAAATTTGAGTTCTGCTAGATGTCACATGCAGTTCTCAAGCCCATGAAGCACATTGTAGGTTAAGTCCAATTTAAGGTAGATACAATGGTTTTGTGTGCCAAACGCTGGCAGCAAACATTCCTTTTCAGAACACTGATGAGGAGGAAGAGGACACTGCAGAGTTTTCCTGTGTTGTCATATGGTCATGACCTTATTCATCCCAAGACAGCCAGCTGGGGCCACATGCTGCTCAAGAGACCTCACCAGAGCACTTTCTCAGCACACAACTGGGGACCTCTGTTCTCCATATCCATGGAGCAGGTCTCTACCAAGGCAGGCCTTTCCAAGACACGAGGAGCACTGACAGTCATAGGTTCAATTAGGAGTGGTTCTCTCTGAAAGTGAACTGTATAGCAATTCCACTGAGTGAAACCTCTGAAGGCTGCTTGTATGATATGGCTGGTGTTTGAGAATAGGCCAAGTGGTAGCAAGAGTCAGCAAACAAACCAGCACTGAAACACCTTCTCCTTGCCTGGCCCACAGCCAGGCTACCCCTCTGGTATAACTTGGGACATCCTGAGAGCTGCTCTGCATTATGCTGCCTGTCTTTAAAAAGCTATTATGGCTGCTGGGAATCTCTGCAATGAAGGGAGACTTGAGTAAATCCTTCCCTGCCAGCACATCCAGTGCCAGGCAGCAGCAGGAGGGTGTTTTCAGCATGGCTTCACACCAGAGGTTCTCTGTACACTAAACAATCTGGCAAAGTACACAGAGCAACAGAAACAGATGGATCTGGACTAGCATGATCAAATGGATCTCACAAACATTTGGTGTATCTTTAATGCAAGTGTTGCCATTTCATGCCATCCGCTATTCTTCAGTGTAAGGAATGATGCTAAGATGGCCCAAGTGTGAGCTGAGTTGCAAGCTTCAATTACACACACAGTCCTGTGAGTTTACTAAGGAGGTACCATTTTATATGAGAACCTGAACTCAAAACTGAGGCCAAACTCACCTCTGCAGCTCCTGTGCACTTCCTTGGGAAGTTGGCATGTATACCCTGTGGTAGCAATCACAACAAAGTAAAAAATTAAGTTGGTTTCACAGCAGTTCAGATGTATCTTACAATAGTTTTACACTGTGATAAACTTAGCCACATGTTGTTGAATGCTGTCTTATTTTCATAATCAGGCAGGTACAAGTTTTAATCTAACAGTTGTGTAAACAAGATAAGACATGATTTCTAGGAACACACTTCTATAAAAATGCAATAGAGTATTAACACTAACCACTTTGCAATAATGGAAGGTACTGCATGCTAAACTGACAAATCAATTAATGCTGATGCATTTCTAACAAGCCACATGAGGATGGAAAAAATTTTCTTGAAGTTTTAAAAGGCACAAGAATAACAATTATGAAAGCAAACAGGATCTCAGACTATGTACAAAAACCCTTAGATGAATAACTTTCTCCTCCCTTTCTTACCTTCTTCCATTCAGCAGGGTGAGATTTTTCAGGGGTGCCAAGTCTATTTTAGCACATCTGTCATCCTCACAGCTGCACTGAACAGGCTTTAAAGCAGTTGTGCTGAAATCCCAACTTCACTGTTTCACCCACTGGAAGCATTACCAGCCCCCAGGCTCTTGCATGTCCCTGTCATTCACAGCAGCTGCCGAGCAGCTTTCCCATGCTCCGAAATAGCCAAAATAATGAAGTCAAACCTTGATCTTCCCAGCTTTACTTAAATTTTCATGGGGAGAACTCTGCAGGTTAGCATGGCAGAGCTTCTGCAGCCATTGCTCACAGCCCAGGCCATCAGGCATCTCCACAATGAAAGAAGTGTCAACACAGAGATCAAAGCCCAGCTGAACAGGAACCATAACTAAGCAAATAGAGCAACTGCTCTAGGCTGAGCTTTAAATAGATCTGGACCAATGGCAGGATGTGATGTGGGTGCCAGGTGGGGCTGATCAGGCCTATCAATGACCCCAGGATCCTGGTAGTGACTCAGATGCAGGTGGAGCATGTTTCTAGAGCAATGGGTTTCACATAGCTTAAGCTATGTAGGACTGGGATTTAGCTTTTAAACAAGATCTCAGATCAGAGGGTCCTGCAAACAGGAGCTCCCAGAAGGGAGACAATAGCTTCAATAGGACTTTGCCCTGGTTTCCATGCCTGTGCTACTGAAAAGATCAGCACTGCCCCCCTTGACCCTCTCTGCCAAACTGACTCTATCTTGGGCTCCCTTGGATCCAACCTACATTAACAGACTGTTCCCATATTTGTCTATCTTTTTGTAATTTTTAATTGACCAGACACCAATAAATCTGTTTTCTTAAAGCATGCATCACCACTGCATCGTCAAACTGGCACAAATGTCAAAGATGCAGTCATGACTCCAACAAGCAGTAGCAAGATCTGTGAGGATTCATCCTGATATTGGTGTAACTCATAATGCAGCAAAATCCAGACCCATCTTGTTAATAAAAGTAGGAATAATTGTTCACAGTTTGACAGTAGGTGCTGGTTAGACAAATCTTCTCAAAATCTAAGGATGTTATCTGGAAAATTAAAGAGCTGCAATTGAACTCAGTTTCTGGACAAGTGTGGTAAATAATGAGGAGGTTTATTAATTCATCAAAACTTCTTATGAGAGGGTCTAAATCCTTCTCTGGAGGCAGGCATAGAAAGAATTAACTTTCTCCTTCTTCCTGTAGAAATGATCACAACTGCCTAGCCTGCATGGAGAGAAGAAGCAGCTGTAATGAATTATTTATCTGTAGCACACTGTAAGAAGGATGTGCTGTGATTAATTGTAGAGCCAGGCAGGAAATGCTTTCCTTGTCCCAAAAGATTTTTGAGATTAAAAATGTGTTTCTGTTCCACACTGGGATAAAACCAAAACTCCTTTAGATCTTAGAAAGAAAGAGAGAAAGCAAGAGGCCTACAAAAAATACTCATCTGTCCTATGTATGGGACTCTCTTGAAACATGAAAGCCCAACACAAAATCTTAACAACTAAGAAGAAAGTTTGGTAGAGAATTCATAGGGTCAAACCATCCCATTTAACCTCTATATCCTTGAGGAGACCAACACACTGGAGCAGGGACTTGAACCTTGTTGATCTCACATGAATGCTGTCTCTGCTGAGCCAGAATGGGGCTTAGCTCTTGGCTTTTTGTGCTGTCTGTCTCACTTCAGCATGAGTCGTAACAGGTTCTACCTAATAGCTTAGTCCATAGAGTAGCAATCTGTAATTTATACTGACTTTTTTTGGTTTTACAGCTGAATGCTCCAAAACTGAATGACCTTTTATTAACTTTTTGCCTCCAGATGGGAAACCTCGTTTTGTAAAAAGCTTACATGGAATTGACTTTGTTTTCTGAATCATTTCCCCCATGTGTCTCATAAATAAGACATAATTTTCCCTATTGGGTTTTGTTTGGTTTTTTTTTCCCAACAATTCCGATTTAAACACATAGCCTGACTATACAGGAGTACCCTGATATATTTTTAACTGAGGCTGAGTTGATTCATAGATATGATGTAGCAGAAACTTCAGAAGCTGAATCTATTCCACTAAAATCATTGTCTTGCTCCATAAAAGGAGCAAGAAAAGCTTTGCCATATCTTCATGACAGCTGTAGAAGTTCATACTTCACATAGTTTCTCCCCAGGGTACAACTGTAGTGAGGAAAAAAATCACACTGACTGAAAGAACTCAAATGTATATAGATTAAAAGCATATGGCCTTTTTAGTAGCGGGTATGAGTTGGTGAGGCTGAGTACCTCCTGAGATTTGTGAGGAGATGTGGCAGATCAGATTGATCCTTTTCCTGGCACCAGTAGAAGGGTGTGAGAAAAGCATCAGGTGTCTTCTTTAGTCCTTTTTGAGACCAAGCAGCCAGAAATAAAAAGTAGTGCAGCAATGATTTCAGAACTTTTTGCAAAGAATATGCACTTTGAAGCCTTTTGAACACTGGGAGATGGAAAAGGAATGCCTGATTGAGAAATGTTTTGAGCCACATGAGCCAGATTCAGTTTCTATGAGTGTGCAGAGAGCACAGGCTAGCTGAATTCCAGCTTGGTTGGGCTATCAGCCATGTGTAAATGTAACTTCCCCAATCCATCACCGCCTCTCAATTCCCTGAAAGCTGGCAAGAGTCTCAGGAGTTTCATGGTTTAAGCCCAGCCTGTAACTCAGAACCATGCAGCCACTCTGTCACCCACACATACACACTCTGGGCAGGATGGAGAGGAGAATCGAAAGAATGTAAATCCTAAGTGTTGAGATAAGAACAGTCAAATAACTAAGGTATAATTCAACTACTACTATTACAAATAATAATAATAATAATAAAGATAAGGGAAGTAACAAGGCAAGAGAATATGAAACTAAAAGAGGAAAGGAAAAAAATCAATAAGCACAAGTGATGCACAATACAATTGCTCACCACCCACCAACTGATACCCAGCCTGACTCGAGCAGTGATCTGTGCCTTCCGGGTGACTCCCCCCAGTTTACATACTGGGCATGATGTGCTGTGGTATGGAACACCTCTTTGGCAAGTTTGGGTTAGGTGTTGTCCTGTCTCTGCTTCCTCCCAGCTTCTTGTGCCCCTCCTCACTGGCAGAGGAGACTGAGACTGAGAAACTCTTGATCAGGGTAAGCGTCACTTAACAACAACTTAAACACTGGTGTGTTATCAACATTGTTCTCAGACTAAAGCCAAAACACAGCACTGCAGCAGCTATGAGGAAGGAGAAAAATAGCTGTTACAGCTGAAACCAGGACAAGGAGTAATGTTTTTAGGATCTGAATTAAATGTGTTTAATAAAATTAATACATGGACTTGCCAGTATATCTCAGCTCTGGTACAGAAGTCTTACACTGATGAGTCAAATGGCCAGTCAACCTGAACTATCAACATGGTTGAATGCAGGCAGGATCAATGCAAAACAAGCCCTGAGACTGAGTAACCCAGCAAATGTGAGCAATTGGTTGCACTGCTTGGATGTTATGCAGCCATCAGTGATGCTCAGGCTGATGATGGCTTTAGGAAACAAATTGCAGGCTGGCAGTATCTGGTGTCCCTGTCTGGATGTGACTGTTGCTGACAACTTCCAGATATACCATCACCTTTTTATTAAAGGATTTACAATGGATTTTAAATTTAGGAAAAAATCTTCAGAAGAACAGGTCAGAGCCATGCTCTTCCGGTTCTTGAAAACAAGGCCATCTGCCTCTGGGATGGGTGAGCTCTGTTGCAGGACTTAGATCACAGGTGGCAGACACAACAACATCATAAATGACACTGATAACATGCAGACAGGACATAATTCTTTTTTCCTTTTTTTTTGTTTTTCTGTCACAGTTATTATTAGCCCTAGAGTTGTGATAATCCTTTCCTCATGTGGCTCTTGCTGTAACAATTCACACTTGTGTTGTCCCAAATCGGATTACGGAATCTATTTCATTTGGTACCACATTTGAAAAGCAACCAGAAGCACCAGGTAGACCATTTCTTAAGTGAGACGTGACATTAAGAGTGTTCAACAGTCCTGTCCCATTTTTTTGCGCTGTCTGCCTGGTCACATTAATATGAAAGCCACAGTGTTCACAGTGCTGGTTACAATCACAACATTTTACAAAATCTTGGACCTGTTATAAGACATCACCCTGTTGTGTGCGCTGTATTTTAGGGTCTAGTCTCTCCGATATGAGAAAACAGCTTTGATAACTCACTGGTGTCAGGTACCTACCATGTTTCTACTCAGCTGAATTTCTAAAGGGAAAGATAGATGTTGTTTATTGACACGGTTTTATCACTGTTTCATGATTATCATTGGATTTGATACACTCTGATGTTGAAGAAAATGTTATCCAGCATACATGTTATAATTTATAAATCTATAAATGTGTGTGTTTTAAAAATAATTATTCCAGTATCTATGCTTAACATATGGATCTGATACTAGAGACTGCCAAGATTAGAAACTGTTTCCATTATCTGAACAGTAACTGGGCAAAATCTGATCTGAGTAGTCATTAAAAAATTTAGTGAGATTTTTATCTATTTTCAAATACCACTATAAACTTTATTGTGTTTCATCTAGCTTACTTGTTAAAGGAACATAAAAGGAGGCATTAGGACTGTAGATTTAGTGTAGCACAACCATTAAGATGAAGAGTAATGGCTGGAAAGCCTTAGCTCTCAAGGTTCTCCTGCTATATTAATGTCACCAAAATCATATTACTGGGATGCAGGTGTTTTTTCCCAGGCTGTATGGGCAGAAGGAATGGTTTCTTTACCCAGCAGAAGCAGCTCTCCCGATCCACTGAATTCACATATGGGTGTAATTTTATGCACACCCACAGCAGCATGGATCGACGCGTTGCCAAGTTCTTTGTTCTGTGTGTAAGGGAACAAGCACCCAGGTTAGGTATGTCCCACATGGTGGTAGGTGTAGGGGTCTCGCTCTTAAGGCCAGGGCCAGACTGCTGGAGTTGGACCTGTTACAAATTTTCACAAGGCGTGATGTGCTGTTCTGGTTAAAGGTGCCTCGGTTTCCAGAATAAGCTGAAAATTGTGGTCTATTATCTGTAACACTATGTTTTCTGATGAAGTGTAGTAAAAAATATCTATTTTCCAGGTGGTGAAAAGGAAGTCTGATGGGCTGGTAGACAATGAATTGACTGTATTTGTTCATGTATTTGTTTGTTTACTTAAACTGCTGCTTTTCAATCTGCTAATCACTGGGATCTGTTGCTTTTTAAGGGAACAAAAACACAAGAAAAACAAAACTGTTTGTGAAAAGCTCTTTTGTGTGCATGTGGTCTAAATGTTTTCAGTATAAAGGAAGCCTTGTTCTGCTTACAAATAGTTGTAAGGACTGTATCTTTATCTGAGATTTTAACACTCTGTGCAGGCATAAGTATAAGACAAGGAGATTCACATGTTGCGCAGCTGAGGGTTACTTTGTTCACTTGGCTGGTGCTCAAGAATAGCAAATAATTTCTGGATAAAAGTAAAATACTATAAGACACTGGCTCTGGGAAGTATCTTTTCTTATATATTGCCCATAATTATTTGGGGGGCATTTCGGAGATATGGCTGGGGGAAGAATGAATAACAAACATTGTTACTTTAGGGAGCAGAGTTATTTGTCATTTGGTTCACCTTCCTTTCTTTCAACAGGGTGCTTTTCCGTGGCCAAAGACTCTTCTAGTTCACTGACATTAAGAAAAGTCATAAAAAATAATGCTTGAGATTGAGGCATGTATGTAGCCATATATCACTAATAGAAAAGAATGTGCTTCCCCTAAACTTCAGTCACCTCTTAGTGATAAACTGGTAACAACCATGTCTTATTTGGGGTTTCTCTCCATACCTCTTTCTCCTTGGCTATCAGGGATTTGCAAGTGTTCTCGGGATTTCCTTGGAATTTAGGCTGAGTAGTGCAGGACACATCATAAGTATGATTTATTAGCTGTTAGAGACAAGTGCTTGGAACTACAAGGAGGTCTTTCCATTTTGTAACTTCGCCTGCAAAGGTTTTTCTTAAAAGAGGTAATAGTCTGTTCTCCTCTACTAACAATCTGTACTGGTTTATGCATAAGCCACCATTCCAGGTTTTACCAATAAATAGAGGAAATGGCACACTTTTAAAAGGAGATTAAAATGTGGTGATTGGGTTGCATATTTTTGTTTTCTGGCTTACTGCTGTGTTCTTTCATGCTGGAAATAAACCTGTATATGCAGTTTATACTATATCCTGGAGTTGTTGGTCTGACCCTCGGCAAACCATTCCCTGTGCTGTATTTGCAAGCAGTAACCTTCAGTTCTGCATGGAAAGTCAGATACCGAAGCAAACCTGGGTTCTTGCCTAAGCTTGGTTTTCAAAGGGGTGTTATTTTCTGTTATCAGTTACCTATCCAAAGGATATGAATTCTCTACATTCACATATACCACTTAGGAACAGTAATTTTACAAGTTTTTTCTCCTTGGAAGCCTTCCAAATCAATATTTTTGTTCTGTTTCAGGCAAAATGGGAACACATGAAAAATATTATTTTGTTCATATCCCTTTGTAGCCTGTGGCCCTTTGAGCAACAGTCAGTAGGCAAAAATTAATATATGACTGAAAGAGAATGGTCTTTCTGTGTTTTCTAATGATGTTTGAGAGAAGGTAAGGCAAGGAAATAGTATTTTCATAACTTGTGATAAATTATATGGTGGTGGGTATTTTGTTCCGATTGCAGTGAGAACTGCAGCTTGTGCTCTTACCTCCATGTGCCTAACCCAAAACCTGTTTTCAACTGCTAGGCTTCAAGCCAAATGTGTGTGAGACACAATTAATGGGGTTAATGTTAAATGAGGGAATCTTAGACCTTATCTATCATTTATTTGGCTCACGTGTGGACCCATGTATATCACAAGCATTTAATTATTCAGGAATTAGCACGTGACTTGCATTAGCTCCTTCCTTTGGGTATCTTGCTGACAGAACAGTGCAAAGGAGCAGTATCTAATCCTCATACAGCTTAAACTGCTGGTGAAGAAGAAAGATCCTATTAAACAGGCCCTGTCATGTGAGCAGAAACTGCACTTAATACTAAATACTAGCTCTTAAGGCAGAATATAGTTGTGTTCATACCAGCAAATTGATTCAGACTGCCATAAAAGAGTTGTAAGGTTTCATCTTAATTTGCAGATAAATCTCTATATATTCAGGCTGTGTCATTTTGATGGATACTGAACTGTGCACTGCTACAAGGCCAGCACATATATTTATTTATTCAGGAAAATAAGCCACATGAAAACATTCATTACAAAAGACTTAGTGTGCTGTAATGGCTTGATCCACCACCACTGAAATCAATGAGAAAGTTTCTTTCCATGCTGGTAGCACAGGAACATGCCAGCAGTATGGAAAACATTCCTCTGGCCTGAAGTGCCCAGCACAAATGTCAAAATCATTAGGAAAATAAAAGGCTGACAAACCGGCAATCCCATAGACATGTGACAAATTTGGAGGTAACTGAAAACACAGCTGTTTTCTAAAGTTTGCATGTGAACCATATGCTTTTAGAAAGATGGGCTATTCCAACTACTTGCCTATGCTTATTGTTGTTTAAACACCAAAAACTATCAAGAGACTTGGTAGAAATATACCTTAAGAACACCTGAAAAGGGTTGATTAGTAGTTGGCTTGCCTTTAATATTCAGGTTGCTAACAAATTTTATTTCCTTGAGTTTTTATTAATTTTACCAGATTTTGCTTTATTCTGTTTTAAATAGCATCTTCTCAAAAAACAGGTGGCAGAAATATTTTTTCCTATTTCTTAGTGAATGATCAGCCTGCAGGGTAACGCTTGGTGTCATTACTTTAATAAGGAATTGAAAACTGTATATTTTGGTTGCAAATAGTTCCACACCAGTACTTCGGTCCTGAGAATTTTTCAGTGATAACCTGTGAAGTGAATCAGTGGGATATGGACAGTAACACCATATGCAGAACAAAAACGTCCCTGTGTGCATGCACAACCGCGAGCCTCTAGCTTTATTGTGCTTTCCAGGTACAGTCAGGATATGACGTGTAACCAAATCCCTCTGTCTCAGAAGGTCCCCTCCTGCAGATGCTCACTGTAGGGGCACCCATCTCCTTGCCAAGGAGGCTGCCTGCCCATGCTCAGCCATGGCATCATCCCAACATGCCTGCCTGGCTTTTGGGAGCACGCTGTTTCCCAGGACTCCTGCGAAACTGCCGAAGCTTTCATCAGCAGTGGCTCCCCAGTCTGAGGCAGAAATCTTCATAGGAAAGCTTATAAGCAGAGGGATACATTGGAGAATGGAAGGTATTGCAGAAAATAAGTATCCCCTAACATTATGGACTTTCTGACTTGAGACTTCCATCTTCATCTTCTGTCTTGCTTTGCTCAACAAGCATCCAACAAAAACCAACAGCTGTTGGTGTCTGGGGCTGGCTTCCAGACAGGAACTCGGTGCTCACAGGTCCTCTGGGATACATCTCCCCTTATGCTACAAGTTGTTCTTCACCCAGCAGAAATCCAGAGCAATGAATGTGCTGTCCAAAATCGTTTTGTCTCACATGTAAATAAAATCACCTTCCCGTAAATCCAGATGTCATTCCTCTACACATTCTTGTTAGGCTTTACAATTCACAGGTAGGAAAAGAAACTAAATTTGACTCTTCCATGCACTTCAGTATAGTTATTTTATCGCTGGGAAAGAAGAAATGGGGACAAGTGAAGAACACTGGTAAATTTTGCACTCGTATGCAGCAATCAGTTGTTCTTTTTGAATGGGTACCCCGAAGTAAAAGACCCAGGAATCCTCTTGGTCTTTCACTGCCAGAGTTCTGTAGTCAAACCCAAGCATTCTTCTGCACTTTAACAGGTCTTGAGGTTTTGCATGTAATTAGACTTGTTGCAAACAAATTTCATATGGTGCATTTCTTTAACTGTAAGATATAATCGAGCCTGCAGAGCTGGATGATCTTACATCTAGATGCTGTAAGAGGTTTTATATTGTCTTGTCCTTGCCCAGGCACATGCAAGAGGTTCTGGAAGCCAGTGGAGTGGTTGCTGTCTGGTCCTGTGCAGCCTCTGTAGGGAAAATCCCAGCACCTTTACAATTTGAATGCGAAGAGGTGCTCTTCCTTAGACTGACTTTCTTTTAAAATCTTCCCTCACAGTTACTAAACAGATTCTGGACTAAACTAGCCACATCAGGAAAAAGAATAGGAACGAATGAGGAATCAATACAAGAAGAAATAGCATCTTTTTGCAGCAATTTTGCAAAGGGTAGGGCGCAAGATGGGCACTTTTTCCAGAAGGGGATCTTGGACTCATACTCGAGTGAGAAGTTTTCCCTGCTCTATTCTGCTCTGCCTTCTTGGGCTTTCCCCATTTCTTCTGCATGAACTCTGCCCGAGCCTGCGGATCATTCTTTAAATGCAAAACGAGGAAGGGGCCGGTTGCTTGGGCAGCCCCCGAACCCAGGGCAGCCGGTGGAGCGGCAGTCCCCGTTAGCTCCAGGCTGCGACAGCCCGCTCCCTCAGGCCGAAGCGGAGCAGCAGCGTTCCGGGCTGGCAGCTTTCCCGGAATCCTCATAAATAAAACTGTAAATAAGTTGCAATAGAGAAAGAAAGAAAATATCAGAAACCGCAGCGGAGCTGCATCGCCGCGGTCCCTCGCCAAAGGACACTGCGGGTTCTCCGCCGGCCGCAGCATCCAGCCCTGCCCCGACGTCCCCGGCGGATCCCTCCGTGGGGAGCGGTGGGGCCTCACGCCGGGCCGCCCAGGGCATCCGCGGGAGCGGCGGTGGGGGCGGCCAGCGCCTCCCGCTCCCGCTTCTTCTGCTTCATGCGGCGGTTCTGGAACCAGACCTTCACCTGAGCGTCGCGGAGGCGCAGCGAGCGGGCCACCTCGAGACGGCGGGCCCGCGACAGGTACCGGCTGAAGTGAAACTCCTTCTCCAGTTCCGTGAGCTGCCTGGTGCTGAAGCTGGTGCGTGCGGGGCAGGCGGGAGGGTCCCCCCCGCACGGAGCCGCACCGCCTGCAACGCCGAAAAACACCGTGCTTCAGAGGGGGGAAAGGGGAAGGGAGCGGGGAGGGGGTCGGGGCCGGGGCAGGAGGGGAGCAGGAATGGGAGCAGCCCCCTCCCGCGCCCCGCCGCCCCACTCACTTCTCCCGGGCGGGCTCCGCTTCGCTCTCATCCACTCGAAGGTGCGGGGAGCAGCCGGGGCCGCCGCGAGGGCCAGGGAGCCGGGCGCGGGGGCAGCGCCAGGGCAGGAGGGGCCAGGCTCCGTAGGCGTCGGCGGGCGGCTGCTCCCGGGGAAGATAGATGTGGCGTAGCCCGGCGGCCCTGCTCCGCGGGACTGCCGGTAGCCAGAGCCCGCAGCCGCGGTGGGGGCGGCCGTGTACCCTGCTGCCCCTGCGCAAGCAGGCGGCGGCGGGTGTGGCGCGGCGCTGGCTTCGGTGCCCAGCGCCCGGAAGGTGCCCTCTGCCCGCCCGGAAAAGGGTGACTCCGAGGCCCCGCGACACAGCCCCGGCGCGAAGGCGAGAGGAAAGTACCCCAGGTCCATGGCCCACGGGACAACACCACTCCCACGACCCGCTGGGGCAATATTTCCCTGATATAGGGCTGGGAGTGGGGCGGCACGTCCCGCCCCGCGGCCAATGGGAACCCGGCGCAGGGAGCCCTCACTAGGCGTCCCGGGCTCCGCTGGCTCTCCAGCCCACGGCCACCTGCCCAGGGCTGGTGCGGGACTGCAGGTGGGCAGCACCCCGAGCCCACCCCAGACCTTGCCGGGACAAGCCGCTTCCCCTGGACTGGCAGGGTTCCCGTCCCAGGGCAGCTCTGCCTCTTGCCCTGCTGCCGGCCAAGCCCCCCAGTCCGGGGGAGCGGAAGACTGCGCAGGCACCCCCAGGCTGTCCGCACCCTGCGGGGGGGTGCTGCACCTCGCGGCAGTTAATGGTCTCGCTCCATCAGATAAGTGCTCTGCAGCCTCTCAAAAGTGAATCCCCGGGCTCACCCCGTTAATGGGCTTTCATTTTTCCCTTGGCGATTCAACATCGTTTACTGAGCACTTTCACCTGGCAGAGAGTGCAGGAAGCTGCACTGCCCAGGCAAAAACTCCAACTCTCTCTCTTGGTTTCATCCCCCTAGAACGGCAGGCAACAAGAACAAGCGTGAAGGATGTGAAGCCTGGACTCCAAACGGGATGGTCTTTCCCTACGTGGCTCCAAGTGACACTTGACCATCCAGTCTGAGCTACCCGTGCTTGTTTGGGATACTGATAATCATGTGTCAATGCAGTTCAGAACAGCAAAAGAGTACTCTGGGCAAGAGCACACTTGGGCTTCAGTGACTTAGGACTGGACAGACAAAGAACATGAGGAACAGCTGCATCATGCTGCTTCAAATTACACATGTAACCTTCTAAGTCTTAGGAAGTGGATGCAAAATCAGTTGGGAAATGCAAGGTGGTACCTTATAAAAAAAAAATTATTTCTAAATAAAAACATGAACTTTAAATGCCTTCATTCAGTGCCTTCGACTCAACAGCCCAAAGAGCTCAATAAACTCTTGGCCAAAGTGCTGCTTGTTGTGGTCAAGAAGGGGCCACAAATTTTGTGAGGACCTGACATGGTGACAACCACCCAAGGGCAACCAGGATCTCCAAAGAAGGAAAAGTTACACAAGGTCTTCCACAGATTTCAGAGGGCTGGTAGCAGGGAAGGAACACCATTTGGAGAGACAATCAGGCCATTTTACTGACTCAACCTCAACTCTTTCCCGTGAAGAAGTGCTGTGCAGCTCAGCCCCAGCTGCCCTAGTGTTACACCCAATTGATGGCTCACAGCAGGCCTGTTCTATTTCTTTCCTGCAGAGGCCCTGAGAGGACACATCCCTGGAACAGACAGATACAAGCCCGCAAGGACATAGGAGTGCTTCCCTGCATATGGGCTCTGATCAGCAATGTCAACTTCTGTCAGCCCTGCTTTCTCCCCAGCTCATCCAACCCAGCTGCTATAAAGCAACTATTACAGAGCAAAGGCTAGCTTTACAGCTTTAATGTGCTTGGGACTTGGGATCTACAGACAGAACAGTCTCTGTAAGCACAGAGATACAAAGTTAGGTGTTCTCCAGACACAGCCTCATCCACTATTCTGGGCTGTGCTACCCTGCTGCACTAGTAATGCGATATCACCTACATTTCTATTTGATTTTATACATTAAAAGAATTTAAATTAAATACACCTTCTCAGGAAACCTACATTTTGAAGGAGGGGTTAAATTATGGGTGATACAAACTTGCTCAGCACACCCATGGCAGTCAGAGCAGTTGGGAAAATGTCATCTTCTGACAAAACAGAAGCCTGGGACCACCAAGCTCTTTAGCAGAGAAAGGCTGGCCACTCAAGAGAGCATCTGTGCTTTTCAGTCTCCCCTGCTATAAGAACTTCTGCCTGCAATGAAGCAAACAGCACTGGCTCTGGAGATGGGCTGCTGCTTTACTTGAGTCTTCTGTTTGCAGAACACAACTGGTTTAATTACACCTAAAGCTCTATTTTAAACGCTAGGAGAGCTGTCTGTGTTCACATCAACATCCGATCTTTCCATTCACACAGCTGGATTCTGTTACCAAGTTTCTTGCTCCCTACCTGTTTGTTTTTGCAGGGCTGTTCAAGGATGAGGAAACCAGGAATCAGTGGCTAAACACAGGCAAAGCATCTCTTCTTGCTGTTTTGGCTTTTGACGGGGATCCAATTTTCTACGCTTCTGAATTTCATAGTGTTCATACTTAAATGGCTAAGTCCCAGTGACAGGAAATTGAGAGACTGCAGCTGGTTTTGCTGGCTTTCTGCAAGAGGTCTAATAGGAAAGAGTCCCTGGAAGTCAAGGAGGAAGAAGAAAAGTGAGTTAAAAAGAAGGGTGGGAGGAATGTGGTGCTGTCAAAGGCAATTTGAGAATGGCTGGGAGGTTTAGGAATGTCTGCCAAGTGGTGCAGTGATGGCACGAGCCAGAGGAGCTGCTGGGGTAGAAACCCCTGTGAGAACAATGGACCAAACCAATTCCTGTGCCACTACACTTCTGGGAGCACATGGGCCACTGCAAAGCCTGAGACAGCCACTGGGAAATTAAGACATGATGTAGAAACAAGCTCAGTGAAAAAGCCCAAAGCCCTGTTGAGTGCACATGCTTACCAGCAGTGCACTGGGGAGGCTGCTGGAGCAGCATGTGTGTGAAGACAATGGCAGCCCTGGGCCACAGGGACTACTTTGAGGTTGGTGCACATTGCCTTTCCTCTCTGGAGTAAGCCTTCACCATCTGTGCTTTCCACAATAACGCACAGGAGATTCAACAGACCCCTTCTCAACCCAGTCTTCAAGAAACTGATACAGAAGGTCTGATTCAAGCGTGGCCTTGTCCTTGCCCCTCTGCTGCCACAGCATAACAGCAAGGGAGAGCTGGTTCTCAGCGGTATGTGGGAATGCACTCCGTGGTGTGGAGACAGCCAGGGCATGGGTGGGCATCCCAAAGAGGAGGAAGCAAACACTGGGAATTTAAGCATTGTCCCTGTTAACACAGGCAAACCATAAAAGGCCCCTGGGAGCCTAGCAGAGAAAAGCAGCTCTGGGGAGTTTATTTTGTAAAGCGTGAATAAAACCAGGGATGTGCAGAAACCCCAGGGCAAAGAAGGGAAATCATTCTGCCGCTCTGGGGTGGGGCAGTTTTAGTTGCAGCACAAGAGCAGCCCTTCCAGACAGGCAGGGCATTTCGTGCTCTTCCTGAGGAAAGTGTGTTTCCCTCTGCCATTGGTATTTTCCTGCCACAAGCTCCCCTTTCCTGGCTGACCCCTGGGGCAGTTTCACCAGGCCTGGGACAGAGACCTCTGCTCTTGCTGTATGTGGGATTAACTATAAAGATCCTTCACATGAACACAGAGAAAAGGAGTCTCTCCCTCATTCTGTAAAGATTTGCCCAGAAGAGTAATTCCACACATGCCACGTAATGCCCATTTCCTGTCCCATGGCTATAAATTTAGTAGCAAAATATGCATATATTGATAACCCAGAGGTACTAAGGTAAGCCATGCTGCTCTGTGAGAAACAGAGATGTTAAAGGGTTTGCAGCCAGGATTTCTGCCTTGCCTAGCCCTTCTTACTCCCAAAGGTCCTAAAAAGTGGCCCAAGTTCCTTGGAGGAAAGATCAACATTGCATAGGGGCTGGGGGTTGTCTACCCTCTTCAAAACTTCTGCTGTTCCAAGAAAAGCTGCGCACCAACAAATTAAAAAGAAAGAAGTGCTCAACTTGTACGTTCAAGAGTGTTTTTACCCAGAAGACTCCATCCTACTAATAGTACAGATCCCATGCTAATTTCATTCAGCTTTGTGTTTATGATCATTGCAGCTGAGCCTTTCTGGTTTCAGGAAGCTCCAGGGTCCTGGGCTCTGAAGGTGAACACAAAGGCCAAAGTCTGCTTCCAAGCAGCATCTGCAGAGGTCTGGGGATGTACAGGTACAGACATCTTGCTGTGTCCCCTTTTGCATCTCAGCCTTTCTGACCAAAGAGGCTCAGTCCCATCCTGCCATATTACTCCATGGCTCTGGGGCTTCGGGACTGGGCTCTGCCTCTGCTGCTGGGGTTTCTAATCGAGTCCCAGCTGGCTCAGGCTAGAACAGAAGTCAGAGGAACTGCTGTCGAGTGGAAAGGTTTCATCATGTGATTGATGACCCTTAATAGAGCCAACCCCTTCCCCCACCACCTCCACTACCAGCCAGGACCACATTGCCGCTGCTGCTGCTCACATGGGAATGGAGAGCCCATTCAGGGATTAACCTGCTGCTCAGTCCCTGGAAAGTGGCTGTGGCCAACAGAGCTGTAGTCCAGCACATCTTGTGCCTTTTAAAAGCAGAGGTAGCCAGTTCATTGATGTATAACATCATGATGCCCAGCCAGCCACTGCAGCCCTAATTGCCCCAGCAGCATCAGCCTCTTTGTGCTGCCCATCTGGCTCCAGCTTTTGTTCCCAGGCAGGTCTGCTGGATGCCTGGGCCTCTTCACCACACAGCACACTGCACCTTCACTGGGCTGCATTGTGTGTGGCCGCTGGGCACACACAGCAGGCTGGCACATAGGAGGATGGTGTTGCGACCTGCAGCTCCTTTCCTGCCTCCCCAGCTGACAGCTGTCAGCGAGGCACCCTCCCAGCAGGACGCCAGCACCACCCAAACTGCTTTACCCTCTTTGTTCCCTAGCAGACTAACCCCTTCTGTGCCTAGACCTATCTGCAGGCTGTTTCATAGGGTTTCCCATGGGGCTGGAGTGGTGCAGAGACCCCCGTGGTGAGTCCTGCCTTCAGACTTCTTGCCACAAAGCATCAATGATCCAGCAGGTCCCTAAGAAATTCAGGGGGCTTCTAGCTGATTCTGGTGGGCTCCTTCTTTCTTAGCCAGCCTCCACTGCTGCCTGTCCTTGCCTGCTGGGTCTGCGGCCAGCTGCCTCCTCTTTACCTATGGATAGGTTGGTGCAGCCCAGATGACCCAGGCATGGTCCCATGGTAGCAGCCATATGGGGTGCCCTGGAATCCCTGCCTGGACTACCGAGGGACCAGGGCTGGAAGCTCTACTTTGCCTAGGGACTATTTGCTGATGAAGCAGGATGAATTTGGTTTTGTTTCCCCAGCCTCGCACCAGTGTCACCTGCAAGAGACTGGCATCCCTGGGAGCTCCTGGCTGTGCCTGTCTGGGTTCCCCTGCCCTGGTGCTGCTCACCAGGCCCTAGACAGAGGGACATGGATGGGACACCCCTCAAAAGAAACAGAGTACAAAGATGCAGCTCAGCCCTGCACTGACTGCACAGAGATGACATAAAGCTTCATCTCCTTTTGTAGCCGGGAAACTGATGGGCCCTCATTAAATAGGGAGTTACCACAGGAGCCAAAACAACAACTGGAGACCCAAAACCCACTGATCTGAACAGAAGAACCTGCACAGATTCACTGAAGCTAAGTACACCCCTGACGCCTCTCAACCAGTGCGGTCAGCAGCTCTCTATCCCAAAAACTGCAGCAGTGCTGCCAACATTGAGAGGCCCTGGCTTGTTGACCCTGTTATGGGTCTGAAGCAGATGGAGGGAGCAGGGAAGGAGGGGAAGGGATGATGTGACTCCTACATGCAAACAAAGGCAAGGCTAGGATCAGTCCCAGGCCTGGCCTTGGCTGACTAGTTGTGTTTTAAATAGGTGACTGGAGTTCATCACATCAGATGCTGTTGCAAAAGATCTGAGTTCCTATTGAGTGTGAAAGGGGCTGTTTATAATTTATGGGTTCTAAATGATAGGCCAAGAAAAAGTCTGGCTTGTGCCAAAGTGTCTCTCTCCTCTAGATTGCTGATGCTTGTACAACCATTGTAAAAATGCCAGTGATCTTGCTAAATTAACATTGCTTCCAATAATTAGGTTATTATCATGGACTTCTCCCATGTCACAAACAAGACGCCTCTGCCAGAGTCACAGAAAAGAAAAGTGAATTTATTTACAAGATTTCCCCTCACACATGCTCCTCCTCCCCCCCACTGGAAACCAAGTCTGCAAACCCCATCTTTCTGCAATATGAAAATAACTCAGGGCAGTGTGCCTCAGTAACTCCATGTTTGTGGTCAGGGTTCCTCTCAAACCCCCTTCTTCCTCACATCTTGGGAAGGGCTACCTATAAACGGCCTTTTCTTTCTTAACAGATTTAATGAAGGACTAATCGTGTAAGTCGGAGCGGACACTGTTTGAAGAGCAACCTGCAGAGCATGAAGGTGGGAAACTCTTGAGGAAAGCACATTGGGTTACACCAGGAATGGCCCTGTAGAAATAGGGGTGCCTTGCCATTTCACATATAGAAGCAGGTGGTACAAAATACATGGTGTTTTCAAGAACACACAAAAAACCCTACATGTACAATCTCAGTCCTGGGTACATTGATTACAGAAAATTCTGGAGATACAAACATATACATATTTATGGAGTATTATAAAGTGTAATTCACAAGTGGCGTTTAGCCTTACTTTTTGCATTATTTGTATGTGTTTTTTACTCCCAGATGGAGCTTCTATGAAACAATTTGTGTGGAAACTTCCAGAGAAAACAATTTTAGGGCTCAAAATGGTTAAAATATGTCTCCAAACAAAGTAGTTTATTCTGTTCTGTTTTGTTTACAGATCTACAACATATCTATCCAAATTTGCTTGGGTAAAAGTGAAATTTAATAGAAGTTACACTTCTCAACACAGCACGACATTGTTAAAATTGCACGGAGGGGAAATTAAAACCCTAAGTAGGATTTTGAATTGTTACTTTGCAGCCAAGCATAAATACCCGAAGGCAAGGAAGAAAGGAAGGTGAGGAAGGAAAGAAGGTGAGGAAGGAGAGGATGGGAGGAAGAAAGGAAGAAAGAAGGGAAAGAAGGAGGGAAGGAAGGAAGGAAGGAAGGAAGGAAGGAAGGAAGGAAGGAAGGAAGGAAGGAAGGAAGGAAGGAAGG
>WYDI02009704.1:0-64165 GCA_009867235.2 Psittacus erithacus
TGGAAAGGACCTTAAGATCATGGAGTTCCAGCCTCCCTGCCATGGGCAGGAACACCTCACACTAGACCATGTCATCCAAGGCTCTGTTCAACCTGGCACTGAGCACCTCCAAGGATGGCGCATTCACAGCTTCCTTGGGCAGCCCTTTCCAGTGCCTCACCACCCTTACAGTAAAGAACTCCTTCCTTATATCCAATCTAAACTTCCCCTGTTTCAGTTTGAACCCATTACCCCTTGTCCTATTACTACAGTCCCTAATGAAGAGTCCCTCCCCAGCATCCTTGTAGGCTCCCTTCAGATACTGGAAGGCTGCTATGAGGTCTCCACGCAGCTTTCTCTTCTCCATGCTGAACAGCCCCAACTTTCTCAGCCTGTCTTCATACAGGAGGTGCTCCACCCTCTTGATCATCCTTGTGGCCCTCCTCTGGACTTGCTCCAACAATACACAGATTACAGTCAGTAACTGTATAGCATCCCAGTTGTCTAACTGGCTAACTTACATAAATTAAGAACAAAATATAGCACCAATGTTCCAGCTTGTCAATGCACTGATCTACTCACCCTTTACTGCTCACTTAATCACCCTCCCTAAATCCCTCTCTTATCTGCTGTAGAAAATTTCAGCACCTGTATTTAGAGGAAGACAAAGGGAAGGCTGAGAAAATGGGACTGTCTTGTTTATTAAAATGCCACAGCTACACCTGAATTAAAGAGATCTACTTCAGAGGTGTGTGCAGAGTTCTTCAGAAAATCAGGACAAGTTTTTAGATATGTATTATCACAGGGCACAATGTACCTTCTCATGATCAATTTGTGTAGGAGCCTGGACTACATGACATGTTAAAACTTAGGGTTTTTCACTTGTGCAAGTACTGAAAAAAATTACAGCATCCTCAGTGATGCTTTAGTTCACATGCTTGCTGTCTGGAGGGGTCTTTGAAACAGAGAGACCAAACTGTGACCAGTCTTGATTCTGAAGAACACTGGATTCTTTTCAAGTACTTGCAACATAACTAAGACTTTTTTTAATTGATTTTCAGACTTAATGTCCCTTTCAGCCTAAGGGAGGTAGCAAAGTTTCACCTCCCCGATGTCCCTAAGAAAATGTTCATTTTTCTCAGAGAAAAGCCAAAGCCAAGTATTACAAATTCTCCCACCAAGTTCTTATTGACCATTTTTTTTCTCCTGGGAAATCAAGGCAAAACCCTAAGGTCTCTAATTTTCTTCCACTCATTTCAAAAGCCAAATAATTCTCAAGTGTTCATATGATACAACCTCCCCATAAAGCAGGACAAAGCTTTCATGCCAACTACATTTGTTTTGGTCTTTAGTCCAGAAATTTTACAACAATACCTTTTCCTTTTTTTTGTTTTGTTTATATTTTGTGTATATTTATATATGAATTCTAACACACACACATGTATACACAAATATTTGCATGTATGCCTCATAAGAGAAATGAAAGTGTATTCCTTACAGGCATACCTAAGAGTGGTAAACTGTCAGAGAACCCACCACATATAATGACTGATGACTAACATAAATTAACCTTCCTAATACAGTACAAAAATCCTTTCCACTCCCAAATTTAGATAAAGAGGAAGCGTTTCTGAAAGACACCACCAATCACATGACTTGCTCAGATTTTTTTTTTAAGGTGCAGATTTCCCTTCCTGTACATAACAACAGAGTAGCTGCTCTCCAGTGGAAAAAAAGCCCACAAACCCAAACCAAACCAAAACCAAAAACAAACACCAGAACAGCACAAAGTAACCATCATCCATCTTTCACTTTCCACAACGTGAAATGGACCAGTGCCTAGATACAGAAATAAGAAAATGAAGTGATTCTTCCACTGAAGAAATTCCTGATGTATTATTCCAAACAGTATTATATCCCTGTACAAAACTCACATGCACTTTCTATTATTTTAAGTATTATTGTGTGCCAGTAACATTCATTTTGAAATTTAAAGCACTTACTGTAGCACTTTTGCATTCCATGCTTCATTTTTAAACTTTGTCTTCTCAAAACTGGAGCTATAGCTTTAATCTTGACAGGGAAAAGAAATAAAATTAATCTTAATATGTCCCAGAAGCTTCCTGAGGTTACAGAGGTTAGTGCAGGAGGAAAAATGTGATGAAAATATAAGACTCAATAGATAGATTGCATACACTCACAATAGATGCCAATATGCATTTTGCATTCTTGCAAAGTAAGCTATTAATGGAAGAAAAAGTCCTTGCTTATCAAATTCTTACCACAGTACTCAGAAAGTACAGCACAACTAAGAAGGCCAGAAAACTTTAAAGCTGTTAAAGTAGAATTGGATGTTTACTGATATTTAAAGATGAGAAATTTCAAAAGAAAACATGACAAAAGTAGAAAAAATGAGTAATTTTTAAATGGCCGATCTTTTCATACACTCTTCTGTGCTATTTTCTCTTTCCTTCTACTAGCGCTTTAGTGAGGTTGTTGCATTACTCCGATAAGAAAACTAAAAATCCATCACTTTTAAAGGGAAGTTGGTATATCTCCTTCATTGTATAAGAACAAGAGGAAATTTGTCTTTTAACATCCTACTGGTGATGTAGCATTCAGTGGTGATGCAGTATACAGTATTACTTTTGTTAACCATATGACTGTGTTAGATAGCTCCTGCTGTATACCAGGAAACACGTCTCTGCTGTTTCTGCAGACAGGAGCTGCCCAGAAAGCCCAAAAGCGGTTACAATCTGACATGCCTCCTGAAGACAGAAAATTTCTACTCATAAAAACCTCCGCCCTGAAAACAGCCCATCACCAGCATGGTGGTGTAATCCTTGAATGCAGAAGATGGCAATTCCTAGGAAAAAATTAGCAGTAGAATCTCTTCTAGTAGAATCACAGCAAGGAAAGTTAAGGCTAACCACTGTAGTGGACTCTCTCTCAACTAACCCAAAGGAAGTCCTCTTACAAGTAAACTTGAATCATTACCATCAGGATTTTGGGATGCGGGGAAGAAGTACCTCCTGCATGACACTGCATCTTATTGATAGCGCAGGGTGGAGAGGCTATGCCTGTACTACGGAATTCTGGGACTCACTGGAAAAGTTAAATTGATAGGTCTTCACAAAACTCAAAAAAGTTCCTCCTTTTTAATTTGTAGGAAATCGAGGCAAAGAAAGAAGAGAGGTATGCATACAGAAGCAAAACTAAGGAAATTAGATTCAATGTAAAACATACTCTACCAGGTTTATATGAAGTAGGAAACTCAGCAAGGTGGAAAGCTCTTTCTTTTGGCTGTCTAGATACAATTTTTTGTTGAAAAGTAAATATGACAGACTATTTATGTGAAACACTTCCTATTAGAAATAGTATTGTTTGTTAAAATAAGTTAATCACATAAAACCAAAGGAAAATTATAAAAAAAATGAGGAAATATTTTTTAAATGCTGTTCCCTTTCAGAGTTTTTCAGAACATTTTTTTCCCAGACATTACATACATTTAAAAACTAAAACATTTTGAAATTAAAATAGTCAACATTGAAAAAAAGTCTCAAACTCAAAACCTAAAAAAAAGGAAAATAAATAACATTTTCATTTCATATGGTATTTTGAAATTTCATCTTTTCTTTTTAAGTTGTAGCTTATTCCTAAAAAAAGGATTTTTACATAGGAAAAATAAAAAAAAAAAACAACCTCCTATTTTTTAATACAGTAGAGCATTCTAGGGTAAGAGCTCATAAAGTCAGCATGATGTAGTGTTATATAACAATTGTTTTCCATTCCTTTTTAATAGCAGAAACTGTGCAAACCTTCATGCCAAAAATGCCAGGAAATGCCACACCCCTCCCCCCCAAAAAAAAAAACCAACAAAAAAACCCCACCAAAACCACTGCTATCATAAATGAAAAGGAATACAGTCCAATTGCAGTTTCCAATTGTGGCAATTACAACGTGTTATTCAACAAAGCAAAGGCAAAAAATGATAAAAGTAATTCTGAACATAGAACACACCAAACGTTTGCCTAGATGGTTTCACATGTCATATTAGTAGAGGTAAAATCTATGTCCCCATGATAGCCAACAGCCTTACGAGTTGTAGACTACAGTAATTCAGCAGCTACATGCACAAAAGACTTAGCAGCAGAAAGAGTAACCCAAAGCAGGCAACAGAATTCCTGGAACCTTGCCAGAAGAGCAAGGACTCAGAGAGGAGGTTTCTGAAACCCAGCCTGTACTTATGTTCACATGATTGAATAGTACAACACAGCAGCTCTAAATATTTCTCTCCATAAAATGACAGTTTAATTTTATAAAATCAGCATAATTTTCATGTGCCAAATGCTGAGTTGTGACATGAAACAATTATTTGCATGAATTTCCATCATGCTGTCAACACAAAGTTTCTTGGCAAACCTGTATGCTGGCACCTGCTCGAGGCTGGCAAATCGGCCTTTGTGGGGACCAGAACCTTGGCTTTGCTTTCTTCTTCCACTTTTGTCACTTGTGTTCTCTCATCTTTCCTCATTACATACCAGGACAGTAAGCCCTTCCTTTGAGCCAAAGGCCACTAAATCCATTAAGATTTCTGACTTACAAAATCATCACCCCTTAAACCCTGATGCTTCTGGTTTAAAAAAGGCAAACAATAAAGATAATTGGGTTAAAGAGATTAAACTTAATTCTGTACCAAAATATAGTGAAAAAATGCTTAACACATCTTAATCCTTATTGCATTTTACCTGCTGGTTTGCTTTCTTGTTGTTTTGGGGGGGGGTTCGGGTTTTTTAGGGTTTTAGGGTTTTTTTAAGTATCTTACCCATACTTTCCTTCCTCTCCCTTGTCTAAATTAGGAATATCATTTTGTATTTCATTCTTTATCCACTAAGGTAATATGTTATTACACAAATTTAAAGAAATGCAAAGACCTGGAAAGTGTCAATTCCTGATATCAGTATTATAGTGCAAGAAAAATCAGTCACGTTATTCTGTATTTAATACAGCCTTAGTGGAGACTAAAATCTGCCTCTATGTTCTTGTTCCATACTTTAATTCTATTCTGTAGTCATTCACAAAACTTTAAATGATTAAAAAATACTTCCTTGGCTACTAACCAACAACTTCAAAGAATAATGAATAAAGTGCCAGCTTCATACACAAAAAACATTTAGTTCAAGTACGAGTGGAGTTGCATAAAATTACTTTGACTTTTTATACTGCTAAATGAATTCTGGATTTGGCCCCAGAGTTTATTTACTAGCTACCAGTTTTATAATGAACTAGATCTTTGAAGGAAACTATTTATAGCTTTGAAAGAAAAAAGAAAGGAGATTTTGTATGTAAATGATCAATGTAAATGGATGACAAAATTTTTATGTCCATGATGCCTACTCATATAATTTTGTGATTGTTTACATTATGGTGATGCAGCCATCAAGTTTTAAACATTGAGTTGGCAGATTGCTTTCCACTTTCATCAAGACATAATCCACAAGTTCACAGATCACATTATATACCTATATTTTCCTTTTTATTAAATTAACCATCATCTGTTTGCAGATTATTATGTTTTCCTATTTCAGAATTCAAGATTTTACACTGGAATGGATAAAAGAGGCCGTTGCAGAACAAAGTACCTGTACATAGTGTAGGGATGATTTTGATCCTTAATTTCATTTTTGTTCCTGACAGACACACGTGACCAAATGTCCATGTTGGAGGAGTTTCTTTTCATAGTTTGGGGTTTTTTAAACAAAATAAATAAAAAAATAAATAAGGTAGTGACACCCCTATAAGGAAGTTCAGCATTTCAGGACTGCATAAATTACAAGTTCCTTAGCAAGGTCTCCTCTTGACCTCATTCAGATTCCCTGAACTGAAGCTTTGCAGGATACTTGCACATCATCTTTACTCAGTAGAGAAAGACAGGCTTCTTGAGCACCATCTAGGAAGAAAAGTGAGATCACTTACCCTGCAGTTGCTTACACTCCACTCATTCTCATTGTAACAATAGAGCAGATTCATGCTGTTGAATAGAAACTGCTTAAATAAGTTCTTCCTCCTACTTCAATCTCTCTTATCCAATAGTGTCTAAGGTTAAGGGTGTGATTTGACATTACCTTATTGAGAATAACATCTTTTTTTGCTGTCTACATAAATGAGCATGAGAATTATAGTATCTGTTCATACCTTCAAATACTCAAACATTTTATCAATTTAATATAAAATAATTATTGCTCCGTAATGCTGTTGGTACTCTGAAACATTTAAGTCAGCCAGAAAAGTATTTAAAAGTAATTTTTTCACAGTGTGTCACCCATGTTTTACTTGAAATCTGTATGCCTACTGGGATACAGAAATCTTCTGTAAGATAATTTTACTACAAAAAAGACTCACATGGTTGGTTATAAACAGCCTGCCGCTGAGGTGACAGCAGACTTTTCATCAGTCACAATTCTCTCTACCTCTATCTTCAGCATTTTCAGAAGTGAAAATTTGACTAGTTCATGGGTTACATGAGAACAATTACTATTTTGAGACTGTGTGAGATAGCCAGCTCCTGCCCTTAGGAAGAGGGGTACCTGTGATGACAATATGTTGCTCCAGAGAGCTGGTCTGAAAGGGTTGACCATGTGCCTATTTCCAATTCTGTGAGTAGAAGCCTGACAGTACACTTACCCATCACTATTAACATTCAGAGAAAGCTGGGCTCCTGGAGCACTGGCTTGGATAAAGAACAAGATTAAAGATGGCTAGAGCTCCACATGAGTTATTAGCTGTTAAACTGATGTAAACATGGCTAATGGACAATGGAATTAGTTTGGCTGAGCAGAAATTACCCAGAGGAGCCTAATACTTCTCTACCATCTCCTTCATAGAGGACGGAGAAGGTTAGGGAAAGTCTTGCATGTCACTTTGACAACAGGGCTGGGTTATAACATTGCTTGAAACAGAATCTTCTCTAGGAGGCATATGTGCTTCTTTGTCTTTGAACAGGTACTTTGGAGCTTGGAGGAAAGTAAAATTAATGTGGCGAGTGGGACAAACTAAAGGAAAATGTTCCTGATCTCAAATCCCTTTCTTATAGTCCCACCTTCTGTAAATATATTTCAGTAACCACTGACGAATTTTTTCTCCCAATTTGTGCTTTCATTTTGTAATAAAAAATTTGTAGCCACTTAGAGGTCAGTCATGTGGGTCTTTTTTATTTATTTTTTTTTTTTTTTTTTTTTTTTTTGTAGCACTCTTTAATTCAATAAACAGAAACAGACCTGACACTGCACCTTTAAACAGGCACTAAGCAAACTGAATTTGGGAAGCAAATGTGCAAAATTTTTGCAAGCAAATTTGCCAGCAGGAATTGACAAGTGATTTTCTCTTGAGCAGACCTTTAGGAAAAAAAATATAATTAAAAAGGTTAAATATTCTGGATTTCAGGTACACAGATAGACATCTAGACAAGCACCAAAGACAAGCAAGGTATTGTTACAGATTTCTATCAGTGTAACTGACACAAAAATCTGCTTAGGCTTATTAAAGAGGCTAGAAACATACACTGGAAAAGTTTAGCATTCACACAGACTGCAATAACACCACCAAAAAAAAAAAAAAGGGAAAAAAAGTAAGAAGAATCCCAGGCTAAACTGTAACAAACTCCCCCTTCCACACCCATGTTTTCTGTTATGAAGAACAGACGAGGATGAGCAAGCATCAAGAAAAAGCAGCATGGGGAAGACTGGGTGCTAGTGAAAAATCTTTGCATTCAAATAAGTCATGAAGTCAATGGCATGACAATTGTCTATAATTCATCTCTGCAAGTTCATTAGCTCCCTTTGTTTTGCCAAAGTTGATCAAGAAAAAGGAAAAGGAGAAGAAACCTTTGTGGAAATTATGCTGAAAAAAGCCCAACAAATAATTTACCCCTTTTCCTTCCATTTTTGTCAAATGCATTTTAACACAATGATGTGAAAGACAAAACAAACCTTTGTGATCACAGGATCTCAAGACATTTTAAAATGGCATTTCAGAAGAAGAAAAAGTAGCTTGAAGGGGGGAAAAAAGGAACCAGTACACATCAGTTTCACCTGAAATAAACTCATGTCTCTAATTTCCTAAGAACGATACTTGATTTTTTGCATTCGTTATACTAGAAAGATTGAAAAACATTATACATACGCAGTGCAGCAAATCCCAGTAATTTAATCAAAGATTTGGGGCAAATTTGCTTCGAGGATGTAATGCAATTTGAATTCTGTGAATGCTTCTTATAAACTTAGAAATTTCCTACAGTTCCTTTTTCTGCATATGGTCACTGTAGGTAACAGGTTCCAGGACATCCAGTACTCCTTCTATTCAGAACAGTGGGATGGAAGTATGCAGTACCCTAGGTAAAGATCATATCATTCCTTTGGTCACTACGAATGATTTTTCTATATGATGCTTATGGTTCTGCTCAATTCCTCTGTTCAAAAGGATGTGCTCACTCATTCCACAGGCTCATTTCTCAGCTCAGAAGCTGAAACACTGGAAACAGCACTACAGTCAACTAGGGGAGAGACAAAGAAATATGTGGAGAGAAAAAAAGTTTAAAATATTCTTCTTTTAAAAAATCTGTAAATCACAGCAACTACTAATCCATTCTTTGACTTTCATACTATAGTCTTTTGTACCCACTACAAAAAATAATAAAATAAAGAGGACATTTTCTGCTATTTTTTAATTTGAGGAAACAAAAATGGATAACATTCCATTCAGTTTTGCTTTGGAAGAAAATGTAGGTAGATTTTTTTCATGTTCCACCTATGGAAGCAGTTAAACTCCCTTTTCTGTGGTATAATCTCCTTCCACGGACCTCCTCAGTATGCTGTTTATAAAGAGTATGTGCACAATATTCACCATATGAGTTTCTGGCAGAGCTTTCATTATAAAGGAAGAGTTTGTGTCCCCTGCATCTAACACAGTATGCACCCTCTGAAAATAGTGACAAAAATGAAATTCTACTGAAAGTTTTACAGCCACAATGTTAATAGATACTGTACTACTGTTACCCCGAACTCCATTCCCAAACTTCTCGAGGAAAAAAGAGTGACATAGCACGGTAACTGTAATGTGGGCAAACCAAGAAAATATACATTCCAACAAAATAAAAGTTGGTTTTCAATTTTTTCTATCCTGTTTGTGAAGAAAAAAACCCAACAAACAACCCCACAAATAGTGAACATTTTGTAAAACTCATAACTAATATAAAGAAAACACAAATTAAAGAGGTTTATAATATAGCAAGATCATTACAGCACAGTTTGATGGTGGTGAACATGAAGAACATCAAACTTTTAAAAAATTAAAGAAAATATATATTTGCTACATAAAAATTCACTTTCATAATCTCCCAAAGACCAAAAAATAAACAGTGATACAAATAATACTAAGCATTGTATATAGTAGGACTGTTCATTATATACCTGTATATACCATATAAATGAATGCTTCAGAGTTTAGAACATGACTTTCTAAACATTAATGAATAAAACATCCTCACAGATCCTCACACAATATGAATAACAGCAACTATATTTCACAAAGAGAGAATCAAAGGTAAAGAGGTGATCTGAAAAAATCCACTGGGGAAAGCAACAGAATATACCAGAGCTACAAATCTTCAGCAGTGACTTGGACCTTCTTGGCATTAAGTGATAGATTAAAAGAAGACCAAAAGGTTTGTATCTAAAAGGTTAGGTAATTTTTAAAAACTGCATTCTGAGAATACAAAATTGGATTAATAGTTGACAGCGTTACTTAAGAACTACATGACCTGGCACAACAAGTGCTATCCTCTTGTCTTGATGCCTTCATGATGCAGGAAGTCACATGCACAGAGCTGGCAACATGCATTTGGGTTTATGGTCTGTTATGCATACAACCTTTAAATGGCCACACTTGATCAAAACAAAAGCATCTGAAATACCACCAGTTTCTTTAATAGATTGGAAGCTCTCCGGAAGTAAAAACGAATGAGGTTTTGGTGAAGGAAAGCCATCCAGGAGGAAACAAACAAACAAAACACACACATACAAAAAAAAAAAAAAAAAAAAAGAAAAATGGAAAATAAAAAGAAAAGCTACACTTAAATTTCCAGGGTGACTGCAATCTATAAAAAATGATCAATTTATCTGTTGAGTTATAATTTGTGGCAATTCTAAATTGTGTATTGTCTTTAAAGGAAAATTACTCTGTGTAGAAAAGAATTAGAAACTTGATTATTTGAGTGCACTATGTCATGAATACAATTCTCTAGGAAACCTCTGCTTATAAGAACTATATTTTAATAGCACTGTGTGTAATTCACTGCTTTTGTTTAAAATATGTTACTCTTGTATCCTACAGAAGCTTGTTGAAATGTGCCATTATTTTCAAGATAAATTGGCAATAGTTTTGTAGTAGTACTTATTCATGATAGTACACCAGTACAATCTTGAATTTGATTACTACACATTGATCAAAAATTACTCTTATTCAAATAACAAACTATCTACACATTAAAGGTGCTTAAGCTGATCTTAAACTGTGCATACCTTAACTATCAATAGCATAATAACTAGGAAGTATATACAGCTGGGAAAAAAAAGTGGTTTGCAGGCATCAAAATGAATTTCTTGTATAAGAAGTTCGCACCTACTCTTCTGATCTTTATGGCACCATCTCTATGCAGATGAAATGGGGACTTACTCTATTATCTAGAGTAATGTAGATATCTCATCTAGTATGTTCTAGATGCCTAAACACTGTGTTTGAGAGACAAGGTTCAGTTTCATCCTACCCTTATGTTCATAACATCTTAGTGGTAAGCAGTTACTAACACGTTAAAATCACTTTACCTGAATCTAAGTTAAACACATATTTCCACCCCAATTTTCAAAAGAACTTTTTTTTTTCTGTCTTTAACTCTACTGCTTATGAATGTGTTCAAAAGAGAGACTTCTTACCTCCAGCTAAGGCTAAACCAGAATGTTCTTTTTCACCTTCTCAAAACCAGATATAGCTGCTATGCTCTCATAGAGAAGATGGCAGTAAGGCATTCATAATCTTTTCCTTACTTTATACCCCAGACAGCACTCTCAGAGAGAAACTCTGCTGTACCACCTCCATCAAAAATCATCACCTTTTTGGTGAAATGTTACATTCCTATTGCCATACTCTCCCATTAAGTCACCCAAAGCACACAGGCAGAATCAGTCTTACCCCTGGAAAATTACTATATTTGCTACCTACCCAGGAAATCATCTGACTCTGAATAAAATAAGTACTCGTCTACTTCCTTAGATATGAGTGCTTTTTATATCTTGTGCTTGACTGATCAATTAAAACACTACTAAAACACTACTAATTTTGTACCTTTTTTCTTCTATGTTAACAAACATACCTGACAATATTTCAATGTTATACAGATATGTAGCTCATTATTATAATTATGATAAAATACGGTAGCAATTAATCATTCTAAAGTGATGGATCTTCAATGACTTTTTCTAAGCCCCTGTCAACTTCTCAAGAACCAACCTAGTTTTTACCTGTAAAATGATGAGCAGACCTGGATCTTTTTACTTCATTAGTGCATGGTTATGATCACTGTCTCTTTATTTTTTGCGTGTGTTATGCAGATTACTGACTCCTACAGAAGCCTACTATCAATTTTTATTTTTTTACACAAGACCATCAATACTTTCTTGCATGATCTCAAACTGAAGTCAAAATATTTTTTATTCTCATATTACTAAATGGAAAAGGCCATAGCAATATAGGAGTATGTGCTGATTTTTGGCTGGGGTAGTGCTAATTTTCTTCATAGTAGCTGGTATGGGGCTATGTCTTGGATTCCTGCCGGAAAAAGTCCTGATAACACAGGGATGTTTCAGTTATTGCGGAGCAGTGCTTACACAGGGTCAAGGCCTTTTCTGGTTCTCACATCACCCTGCCAGGGAGTAGGCTCAGGGTGCACAAGAAGCTGTGAGAGGACACATCCAGGACGGCTGACCCCAACTGACCAAAGGGTTATTCCATGCCATGTGATGTCATGCTCAGCAATAATCTAGGGGGAAATTTGGCTGTGGGGACACTGCTCATGGACTGGCTGGGCATTGTTCAGTTGGTGGTAAGCCATTACTTCAATTTGCATCACTTGTCTATCTTGGGTTTTATTTCTCTTTCTGTTATTTTCCTTTTCATTACATGTGATACTCATTACAATAATATTTTGTTTAAATTACTAAACTGTTCTTATTTCAACCCATTCTCAGTGTTACTTATCCAATTCTCTTTTCCCCCATTCTGCTGTGGGTGAGAGGAGGAGTGAATGAGCGGCTATGCAGCGCTTAGTTGCTAGCTGAGTCTAAACCATGACAGAATGTGAGAGTAATGTTTTCAGATGAAGAAGGTGGCGATTAAAATACTACATTTTGAGCATTGCTTTTCTTGTCTGCTGTCCATCAACCTTTCAAAGAACTCAGGTTTGTATAAAGTATTTTTAGCTACCTGGGCATGCCCAGCACAGACACTAAATTAAAGTCATATTATCATAAAATGTTACTAGCTAGCATTTCCCCCCCCCCCCTTTGTTTTTTTTAATTGGGAGTCAGCTAGCTGCACATTTTCCATTACCAGCAGATGACAAAGCCCAGCGAATGGATTTCACCTTTCCTCATATTGCTTATGCTGTCCAAGAATGCAATTATTTCAGTTTTATTGGTAATCTGTCATTTTGCTAATCTAGTATATGACAGTACAGGACAGAAGCAGAAAACACTGCATGACTTCTTCCTTGCAGGTTGCTAGATTTCTTTTTACACCTCTGTGACTTTCTGCTTGTGAATGGGATAAAGCAAAAAACTATCTTTTTTTTGTTTTTCACCAAGTTTCTAGCGGAAAAGCTATTAATAGTCAGTTTCAGCAATCCTTAATATATTTTTATAAAAATATGTATTTATACAATCTCATGGATCATGCCTGAAATCCCTTTCTCATTTTTAAAATGTTTCTTTTCAGCTTTTGCTCAAGTTTTAATTACCAAACTGAGGCTTCTCTTTGATGTCACTACTGCAAAATACCAGACACAACATCTGTGCAAATGTCCTACTTGGCAAACAACCTGAAATCTTGTTCCTTGGAAAACAAATTCATTACTTGACCGCCCTAATTGAAACTCCTTTAGTTTTTCAGAATCCTTACTGAAAGTTACATTTTATGTCCCATGTACCTTACAGAACCAAAAAAACTGTTGGGTTTGTTTTATTTTTTCCTGTGTTTAACAATCTATGTATTCCAGAGATGGACTTAAATATCTTGAGATAAATTAGTACATTTGCTTTATTTGCTGTATTCCTCATTATTTTTTCCTCTCCTTTACTGACTTCCTATTTTCCTATTTACTATTTTCCCTATTTTCTCTGGTTGTGTTTCATATAATCTAAATTTTCAGCTCTTTTCAGAATCTCTAGTCATCCTTCTTTCACTTCAGATTAAATGCCCAGTATGTTCTCTATTACACAAAAAAGTTTGTTTTCCCCAAAGATATCTTATATGCCTGTCCTGGGTTCAGCCAAAGGGAACCCAAAAAGGAAACTGAGGATTTTTATTTTTTTTAAATAAAAGCATTGAAAAAGCATGTCTCCTAGAATTTCTTTTTTCTTAGTAGCAAAAAATCTTCCTTTTCCATATTTCTTTAACTATTTGCCTCTTTATAGATGGAAAGAATTCCATCATATTTTTGATTTGGAGGAACAGGTGATTAGGTAGTTGTTTGGGGTGTTTTTGTTTTGGTTTGTTTTGGTTTGATTTGTTGGTTTTGGTTTTTTAAAAAAAAAAACAGGTTAAAAGTATATACTTACTACAAGTCATCTGCTCATTATTCAAAAACCTTAAGTATGGAATTTCATTTTTCCCCATGGAAAATGGAAAGCCCTTGTTACATGAATCATAGGTAGGGTTGGACTTTTGCTTTGACTCTGAAGTACTTCGTATCTCCTAAAACATAACAGAAATAGTTTCTTGACAATTCCAGGTCTTTTACCATGACATTATTGCAAGCTGTCATTCTTTCTCGAGTTTATTAAGTTACACATGTAGTTCAGATACTTTAGTAATATGGATAAAATTGCCAGTATATACAATGAATTTTGCCTTCTTAGTTGCTTGTCACCACTTGGTAACTATTTCACTATTTCTGATGTAGAAGTGCCTTCCCTATGTGAAAGGGTTTTCCTTATGTAGATAATCTATTCTTTTTCAGATGCAATATTGATCAGTTGCAGTTCAGCAGAATTTTTCTCTTGTCAAAGTTTTCCCCTTTTTCCAGCCTCTAAACACCACAATTCCTTGAGAAGCAATAGTCTACTATATTGCTTCCATGTTTTTCCAGATAGGCTTCTATTTACTCATGTCTGTAACCTAAATGCTAGGGTTTATTAGTTTCCAATTCTGAACTATGTGTGCACTTCTGCCTCACCTATCTAGTCTGGAGTTGCTGTTAGCGTTCTGTGTTCTGTTTGCTGGTTTCCTAGTCAGCATTTTCACCTTTTGAGGAAAATATAACAAATCTCATAGTCAGGTGCATATAATTTGATTATGTGCAAAATAGTCCATAGAAGCAGACAATGAACTAGCAATAGAAATGTTTTTGAAATCTAAGCAGAGCACTCTGGCAAGTGCACTTAATTAAGTCCAGATAGTGTCTCAAAGTGTCTTGCGTATTTAACTACACATGGATGAAATAAGAAGGCTCAAATTTCAGCTCAAGGTGAACCATTTCTTTGATATACACTACTGAACTATGCACTCATGAACTGAATTACTCTTTTGGTCATTTTTCTTTTCATGTCTTCTGATGTTTTCCACATCATCCATGTTAGATTCAGCTACAAAAATCCTTTTACACAGACCTGCATACGGCTCAGGAAGCCACAAAGCCTTTTAGGCTAATATTCAAGGAAATACTTTTACTTGACCAGAAGACCAACTTCATAAGACCAAAAATCAGGTCACACTGTCCCTCACATGATGGATATACAAATGATGCATCCACTTATATGACTGTATGCACAGAAGTTACACAATATGACGCGATGTAATTACATCTGATGCCATTGCACAACCAAATGTGAACCTGCCACATGACAGACATGCTGCTAGTCGTACAAGAGGCAAGAGGCAAAAGAAGGTTAAAGAAGACATAGGAGAAACAGCCATAAGAGTCAGACCACCATGACAGCGAAATCAAGACTGCTCAGGTCTAAGGGAACACCAAGTGAAGAGGGTCACAGCACCTGCTGGACATGTGTATCCATACAGGGGGTATGCATTGCTTTATAACTTAGTAAATATATGGGACATCCCATCATATACAATAAGGTAGAGAAAAGCCAGCAAGAAGGAGAGCTAAGCATAAACAGCTCAGAATCGATTGGTTGAAAAAAAAAATGTTACATTATGACTTTCATTTTGCAGAACACAAGTGATAATGACATTAAAATATATATGAGTGAGAATACTAACATAAGTAGTAGCTAGGAAGTAGTCTGTATGTTTGTTTGTTTGTTTCTCCAGAGATTTTTGGTTAAATTTTGAAGGTTAAACAATTGTTAAGAAAAACAATTGGGGCTGTAGGCTTTGAATTCTAAATTGTGCCCAGCATTACACAAAAAATAACTGCCAACAACTGGTACACATCAACAGCTCAGTTTTCACTGTTACTTCCCATGCTCACAAAAGGACTTAAGATCTGTTCTAACAAATAATCTCTTTTAACAGAATTGTTAGATGAATGTATATATGCATGTATAAAACAGTTATTAAGACACTAAAAATAAAGCTTTAGTAATCCACTCTGGATATCATAAAGTCACAGTACATAGCTAATTTCTAGTTTTTCTAATTCTAGTTTTGAATTCTAGTTTTTCTGCTTTCTAGTTTTTCTAATTTTTCTAATTTGCAAATAGCAAACACAGTGTGTAAAACTCTTATCCTCTTTGAACTGCATACCTCCTTAAGACCTGAAATTCCTTGCAAAGAAAATACAACAAAAAGGAAACACTGAAAAGGGTCGAGAAGGAGAGAAAGCTACTGAATTGCTAAGACTGGACCTGTGGGGGCTTTTTTTATTTATTCATGCTGCTTTTTTCCCTTTACTTCAGAGACAGAGCTTATTAAATTAAATCAAAAAATGTGCAGCAATTCATTTAGTTAGCATTACATTTCCAATGTTCTTAATTGGTCATCACAGTGCTATGCATCACTAATCTTCTACACTTTGGACTTTGGTTGTGTGCCGGGAACTGAAAGAAAGAATATGAAAAATATTTAAAGATTTATTTAAATTGCTTGTGAATATGTTTTCATATTACAAACTTTCATAAAATCACCAGTGAAATTAAAAACATCATCTTTCTGGATTTTTTGCTTACTCAGCTTCAATTGCCAGAATCATGCCCTATTTTACTTTTTGTTTTCTCAAAAAGGAGCAGTAATGGCTTTTGGCATTTTCTAAAGACACTCTTTTTGCTGATAAATGAAGCAAACAACAGAAAATAACCAAACTATGTGATTGAACATTTTAGAGTCTGAGAAGGGAATCACAGTTTGCAGAATTTGCTTCCCCTCTTCTACTAGAAGCTTCAAAAATTTACATTCTGCTCTTGAAATACAACCAAGCTCATCGCATTTTGGAGGAGCAGGAGGTGGGGACAAATTCAGAGCACTTCATGGAAGCTTGGATCTGCTGCACTGAACTGCTCTGCTTCACATATATGGGGTACCTTATTTTGTAATGCTTTCTAGTTCACCTAATCCACAATCTAAATCTCATTTGGAAGACTCTAGATATTCAATAATATATACATATATACTATATGTATTGTTATCTTATCTTAATATATTTAATATAATGAAAGCCAAATGTACCTAGCGTATGTAGCCCAACAGCTTCACTCAGGTGACACATGTAACTTCAAAAGAAGTAAAGAGAAAATGTCCTGGTGGAGCTGAATTGTTGACAGCAGTGGCTTTAATTAGGCTTCACTTTGGTTCATGCCATCACTACTGCTCTTTCTGGCTGTATATAGCTCTCTCAGAAGAACTATAGAGAACTGCCTAGCCAGTCTTAAAACCTAAAGTCAACTGTCACTCATTCTTCCCAGAGCCATGGATCTCTGGATTGCATCTGACACATATTTCTATATCGAGGTTGTCATTATTGATAAGAAAAGTGTTGATAACTTTTTCTTCTGTAAGGAAATGCTGCCCTGGTGGAACACTCACTTTTCAGCATATCATAGAAGAACCTTCTGAGAAACAGAAAGACTTTGTTATCAGACAGAAAAAGACTCAACACACAAAAAAACCCATCCAGCACTAACCAACAGAGTAATATCGAAATTAGTATTAAAAATTTATATTTATCACCCTAGCACCAATAAAAGTCAGTTTAAACTCATGAAACTGCCTACTCACCTTCAAATCACATATTCTTCAATAGTCTCTACCTGAAAAAGTTAAGTGCAAAAGCATTTTGAGTTTTCTGATTTTTTTTTTTCCCTGCTCTATGGTGTGGGATTCTTTTCTTTACAGCTGGTTTGGCATTTTTTGTTTGAGGACTTTTTCTTTTTTTTTTGTACATCACTGTGTCAAACAAATCTCAGTTCCTTCTGGTTTATGCTTCATAACTACTGTTAACTTGATATTTTGATATTTTAACTTTTAAGTTTAATTTCATTGTGTACACTGGAGTAGTCCAACAGAGAGAAATCAAAATGAGTTCTAAAAATTAAAAAAAAACCCACAAGAACAAAACCCTTTTCTAGGGATTAGATCTGTGCTCCTATGTTATGCAATCATTTGACTGTATGAATGTTGGAACACTTGAACTTGAAATCCTGATTATCTGGAGTTGAAAACAGAGCCATATGACACTGAAAATTTAATTTCCCCTAGATTTACAGTGAAAGCTCAGTTTTTATCTATGTCATCTATGTCCAAACAAACTGGCCATTCTTAATGTTATCATGCTTCAGACACATGCTTCCATCACTGAAATAAAACGTGTAAGAATATTTGCATTGCTGGTATAGGACTACAATAATGAATTTATAAACCAAAAGTGTCAGAGAATGCTTTGAAGAATGCAGGTATGATGAACAGACATCAATCAGTGTGCTTAGCCTCTGATTCAGCAAAGTCCTTCTGATACAGCCCTAACTTCACCGATGCAAGCAGACTCATTGATCTGAGCCAGCCTCAGACCTGGCACAGCAGGGTGCACTGGAGGAGCTGGGTGCTGCTTCAAAAGCACAAGCCTGCCTCAGATTTGCTCCCATTAGGGACAAGTCAGACCTGGGTGGTGTCATCAGCAGATGACCAGGGAACAACAGGCCTGGAGATAACAGAACAATTGATAAGAAATAAAAACATTTCTCTTATTTTGTCTCTCTCTCTGAAATAATGGAAAACAGTTAAGAAAATTCCCATGTAAGCAGAGTTTTCAGACACTGTCACAAATTGCTCCATTTTTCTGACAACCCACCTAAATAAGTGAAATCAGTGCAAGAATTTAGACATTTGAACCACAGAGTCAATTAGAAACCTAGTTTTGAGTTAAGAAATCACCTATAAGATTATTGTGAAGGTTCTGTATTACCTCTTTTATAAATTCATGTTCATTATATCTTAATATAGCTTTGAATTTTGTCTGAAGACTTCACATTTCCTTTCAAACTTTATATAACATTCTGGTATACAGAAGTTGTCTCGTCCACTTTTTTCAACTGGCATACCAAAGAATAAAATTATTAAGTACCTCATTTATAAATTCTAAGTACCTAAATGGAGGCAGTCCAAATTATATCATGTAAAAAGAATTGGGTATTAAAAATGTCATCCTCACAATGAAGTACCTTTTAGACTTAGGAAAAGAAAGATATATTGGCTCCTAGATTGTGTGCCAATCACAAGCCCAATTATCCTTCTCAGTGCTATTTTTGTGGGGTTTTCTTTACATATATAAAGAACTAAAGGCACAATGCTGCATGAAAAATAACCCTACCATTTAAAAAGCTCATCCTATTGCCACTATTGAAGCAGCATGAAATTCAGCTTCTCATGAACACCTCTAACCTTAACTACATCTATGAAAAAATTTGCTTTGACTAAGTATAACTGAGAGGATAAAGCAAGCTTTCAGTGTAAGAAAAAAAGTAATCTTCAAAAAATATTATAACCAAATGATCTAATTCCATAAAAGTACTACCTGTAAGAAGACTGAAGTTCATCTGCTTCTACGTGAGCAGAAGGGATTAATGATTCTGATTGCAAAATGGTAATTAAAGCCTTAGTGTAGCAGATGGTAAAATTTCCACTGAATCTAAACCAGTGCATACTATATGCTTCAGGGGGGGGGAAAAATATATCCAAACCCCCTGCCTTTACAAATGCTTATTCTTATTTAAAAGTATAACCAATTACTAAGCCTGTCACAATTCTTCATATTGATCTAAATATCCATCTTCATTTTAACACAACCAACCAGAAATGCTGTATTCCTGAATTTTTCATATTCTTCGATGACATCTCACATTACTATGGATGCATAAGAAGACCAGAAAACATTCGGTAACTCATCTTGTTTGCAACATGTTCTTGTACCACCACAAGTCCACAAATGATCCAGCATTTGTGAATGCAACCCTCATATTCTATCCTAAAAAATAAATCAATTTACAATCCCCCACAAGAACCTCTCTCATTCTGTTTTTGTGACCTTGTTTTCTCCTTATTAAAGGAAAACTGCAAAAGCTACATTTTTACCACAGATTTATTTTGGTCAATTAATGAACCATGCGTATTTGTTTCAAGAGATAAGATTGAGGGATGTCATTTAATAAAGTATATGAGTAGCTGGACAGGGATCATATTTCTCTAGAATCTACACCAGGTTCACAGTTTTGCCTGACAAATTCCTGCAAGGAAACAGGTTGTCAGAGTATGCAGACAATTGTTTGAGGAAAGAATCAGAAAATGAGAAATAGACTATAGAATCAAAAAGAAAAATAAAATGTTTTATTCTAAATACATGGAGAGTGGTTTGGGATTTGCTTTGGTTTGGATTTTTGTTGTCATGGGGTTTTCTGATTAGTTTTGGTTTTGTTTTTTTTCAGCACAGCTGAATAAAAAGAACTTGTTTCTGGGGCACAAAGTGTCTTGTCCCATGCCTGGGAGTTCAGCAGCACAGAACACATCTCATTCACAAAGCAAATGGAAGTACCTCATACCTCTTCTTCATTTTAAGTAACTCATCTTCTTTCTAATTTGTACACCTTAATTACTTTGGCAACTTCCTTCTTCTGCCCTAAAAGTCAGTGACTGGCTGAACTTGTACAACAATACTCTGTCACTCCTCTTTCTCTGCATCATTCTAGTTCTTGCTAAACCCCAATTGCTTCAAAGATCAATGCTCTAAGCCACAACAAGGTCTGACACGTTTGCAGGAAATACACATTACAAAACTTGCAATTTTAATCAATGCTTTTTTCTAACTAAAGGCAAATTCCCCAACATGGTATTCACATTCAATGATGTGAGCGCTTTCGAAAGCACTGAACTTTTTAAGGAGCTCCACTTTTATTATGCTGGTACATTAAGAACTGTCTTCCAATGTACCATTAGAAGTATCTGACTAAATGAATCTTTATTCATTTTAGTTAGCCAGGAAAATATTTCCTGTTATGTGTGTATTAAAATTAAAATTATCCAAATGAAAAGCAATTTCTGTTCAGGACTTTATCTGACAATACTTCTTGTTCTATGCATTTGCATAGTGTGATGCCATTTTAACTTTTCTCATTTTAACCTTTTTGACGCCCTAGTCATCTTCTGGTTTAAGACTATTTCATACAAGGTTTCTTTTTTTTTGTCCTTCCTTTGGAAGAACACTTTCTAAACTGCTATAGAAAAGCAAGTGATTCATTTTTGGCTTATGCACTATCAAAACAATTACTGACTATGTTTCAAATCCATATTATTCACCTTTTACTGCCCAAAGGTCTTAACTTTATTTTTTTAAGCAATTAAGATTGACAGCTATCTCCTCCAGTGACCAGGAACAGAACTGTCTCAAAGGCTCCCTTGCCACTCAAACACATCACTTTTGTTAATTCATGAGAGTTGGTGCCTTTGTAAACTAATGCAAGACAAACAAAATAACTCTTTCCTTAACCTTAATGAAGAATCCAAGACCCCAAATCTTTAAAAAATTGTCTAGATGACCCTAGTGATGCTGTATAACGAATTGTATCTTTTCTAGTTACAAGCTAGGTTAAGTTAAAGGAAGTCGGGAATTGAAGAAGTATCACTTCATCATGCATCTTTTTAATCATGAATCACATGAAAGGCCTTGTTCTCTCATCGACAAGTTCAGAGTATGTTTCCAAAGTATGGTAATTGCCAAGTGACTGCATTTGTCCAGCACTCAGCCTGAATTGTTACGCGACTGTGGTATGTGCTATGAAAGCAAACCAAGCACAGACGATCATTATGGCTTACCATATGATCGCTTACTCCAAAGCTCTGGGATCCACCTGACCTCATCAAGTATACACAGAAAAGAGACAGAGAAACACAGATGAACTCATAACAAATTTGTGCCCAGGTAATACATTTGGAACTAGAAGCCAGAAGGTGATAGTAACCCAGGTAACAATATCTAGATGGCATTAGCTATTGAGAAAGTAATAGAAATTGCCTCGGGTGATGTGACCAATGAAGCCATTGTTGGCTTATGCCAACCAGCTATATCAGAAAGCAATAACCAGCAAAAACATTAGCTCCTCACGGAGAACATCTTTGCATAGAGATAAATACGTTTTACATCATATGCCATTAAGCAGTGTGGTTCTGTCCCTGCAGCTTATCCTGTGGTTTAGTTTTCCACTAGGATCCTATGCTTAAGTGGCCAGTAGCATACTCAGACCCTCCACATTGGGGGCCTAAAAGAGGAACAGAGATGCACCTGGTCAATTTTGGAGCCTCCCATTAAGGAATGTCTAGCCCAGAAGAGATCATGAGCTTTCCAAGGTTTCCACTGCACCTAGAGTAGCCACCTAGGTACCAGCGCTGACGAAATTCTGTGATTGGAATGTTTCAGTAGTCAAGAATCAACCAACTCTTACTTAGCAATTTGTACAATTTAAACAATCCACACCAGTCTCAGTGCTGCTTGTTTTAAACCCCTTATACGCAAAGAAGAAACTCCCTTGAGGCATCAGTCCTTGTACTGTGCACCTTTTTCCCTTTCCCAGTGTAGCACAGGCTGTTGAGAATGCTAATGAAGCTCCTACTGTTTGATAACATATGCACAACACTATTTTTACAGCATCATACAAATATTTAAAATGTTTTGACAGACTGTGTTCTGAGAACACTTAGCTGAATATCAAATGACTAAAACACAGGAGTTCGTTAGATGACATTACAGCTTGTATGCTGTATGTCGCAGAGGCACATGCTCAAATAAAGTAAACAGTATTTATAGTTTGTAAAATTATGAAGATGGCATTAAGAGATTCAATGTAAATCAGTTTTTTGCTGTTTTGGGAGGATGAAACTAGTATTATTCCTTTTGGTGTTTTCCTTATTTCTATCTGAAAACACGAGCATATAAATCTGAATTTATTAGCAGATACTATAAAAAGCCAGTAGCATGTAAAAAGTACTACTTGCCTCCCAGCTTACAAGAAACAGGATATATTGTTTTATCTATTTACCACAGTAAGGCACACGAAAAGGTATATTATTGATCCTTCTCCCCTTTGATCTTTCTCTAAATTATTGAAACACTTAACACTGAATGTTTTGTTGCTGTTGTAGAAAATAAAACAAACTAAAGCTGAATAGACAGCCTCAGAGGTCTGTTCTCCCATACATGTGCGCACATACCCCTTATTAGCATTAATGAAAATTATCCATGCATATGGATGGAAGATCAGACCCTTAATTTGTTTAGATGAGACCAATTTTAAACAGTGAGAACTAATGAATAATTTTGTAGTATGCTTGTGTGGTTGGGGAGTTAACACTTTTGAGGTTTTCACTGTACATCCCACGAGTGCCTGTGTAGGCAAAGAATTTTGAAACAGAAGGACACAAAATGTTAGTCAGGAATATATTCTCAGGGTACTTATTCCCTGGTGTGAAGATAAGGAGCCATAGTGACATACAGTAGCCTCCCAGAAGCAAACCAGGACAGAGAGTGACTGTTGAATGCCAGAAGCATTACTTCACATTGAAACTCTATCATCAAAAAAAAGAGCTCCTACAGCCATCACTAAGGTCTGTTGTAACAAATCATTGCTCTTGTTTATTAAACACAGGTCAGTAAACTTCTATTCCTAGCGAAGCTTCAAAATTTGCATTAATTCCTAACCTCACAGCAACCTCACACTAAGCTCAATAAACAAGTTTATTCAAACAAAACAAGCATGAAGAAAAATTATTTAAATGCATTACACAAATGAAGCCAAAACACACTGAACAAGGGAAGACCAAAGAGCTGCTAAGGGAAAAACTTGTGATACTCTGACCTCCATTTGAAAATGAGTTTCAGTCTCAAAAACAAAAGCCTGTCAGGTATCTTTCCACTGCTTCAGTTTTTACTGGTAATCTTTTTCCTAACTCAATTTCATCAATCCTGCTTCATAGAGATCAGACTTTTTTGAGATGCATAACTGTGAAGACATTGACTGTTTCCACAAATAAAAAGAGTGTACAGACAGACACATTTAGAAACTTTTTCCCAGAGAAAATACTTTAACATCCCAAAATTGACTACATATTTCTGTGGGTAAAGGACAAGAATTTGCACTTATAAAAATGTACCTATAAAAGGGACCAGTAGTGCAGATGATGATCTCTGTGACTGGGCCTTTTTCTTACTCTTTCCTTCAAGTTTCACATTATTGGAGGTTTAAACCACCTATTTGACAAATGTAACTCTCAGTTTTTAAACAACTTTGGCTGTTCTTTTGTGTTTTCTGAGGTTCCATGTGAAACCATGAGTAACTTGTACAGATCATCTTAAATAAAGGTCTGTGTAACCTTGTAACACATCCCAAAATTAGCCAGCCTAAAAACTACACAGGCAACTAAAAATGTACAAGAAGTTTAAAAAGTTCTGAAAATATTCTTGTGTTACGGTTTTTCGCCTTCTTTCTCACAAAGAACAAAAAGCTTTTCCTACTGAATTCTGCAAGAGGCCAGCAGGCTCTAACCAGTAACTAACATAGATTCACAATGCTTCAGTTTCAAGAGATGATATTTTTAGCCCATCAAGTGATGGAATAGTGAGCCATTCACCCAGAAAACTGCATTCTTCCATTCCACGACGTTGCATCACTCTCAATATCTCAGTGAGGAAGGGGAGAGAAATGGTATAAACACACATGTAGGCATACACTCTATGCTACATACATATAAAATGTCAGACACTTGGACATTTGCAATTTCAGATGATGTTTTAGAAGAATACACAAAAGGAATCATAAGCATGTGGTAAAAGGCATGTTACAAAAGCAATTAAAACATGAATTTCACAGGAGGGTGCATTTTGCTCTTATATATGCACACCTTTATTTTTTCATTTACTCCAAATGTACTGTTCCACCAAAATAATAAGAAGTGAGATAAGAAAGGGAAGTACAGTACTGAGGTCTGATTTTCATCCTGGTAAAGGCTGAATGGCTTTTAAGGCAGGTAACTTTTCACCCCTGATTTCTTCATGTGAAAATAGTTTTTCTAAAGTCAATACATAGATTCATATTAAAGCTTAAATACAAGTAATAAGAGAAATTCCTTTGATATATCTATTTGGACTAAGATGTTTAAGAAAATATTGCAGAGTGTGGATACAGAAGACAACCACTTGATAGTGGAGATAAACATTTGCATCAAAGATTATAACTGGTAAATTATTAGCACATATTTATTATTATTACAGGTGTTTTCCAGAATATACAGAAGTATTAAAGATTTACAGGAGTTTTCTAAATGCATAATATTTTACTGCTACCTAAATAAATACAATATTTATAAGAATTTATGCACATAAGTCTGAGAGTCTGACAGACAAACAAGCTGTAGTGTGTAGTTACTAAAAGGACTCCATACCTTACCTTAACTGGAGATAAGGAGCTCAAACCATCTAATCTTTAGAAACCTGTCCCAGTTGGATATCATGCTATATATTTGGGAAATTAAACTCTATCTCAGATAATCCCCAAACAAAAATGCACAAATTAAGTAATCTCATGGTCTCAGAGTAATTTCTACTATGTTTTTATTCCGTTCCCAAGTCCTATCTTTGTTTCATATCCAATTCAGCACATCTGCACATTCTAACAATCTTAGCAAGCTAGAAGTGTAGTACTCAAGATACATGCTTTGGTACCCAAGCTGCGTCATCAAATTATACCTATTTACACAGTACCTCTGGACTCAGTGAGAGGAATCTCATACAGAATTTGTTTATTTTTTGTTATTAAAGGGAGAACCATGAGCTGTATTACTGTCTACTTCATCAACAATACATTCGCAGTTATGTTGCAGTGTTGCAAAGTGCAAATATGTTGTTGAAGTGGTTAATAACTGAGATATGCTTTAATTCTTCCTAGCAGCTGCATTAGCAGTTACAGAACCAGAGTCAGAAGGACTGCGTAATGGCTCAATAAACCTCACAGAGAAGTCAGTAAGAAAACTGACTCACATCACTGGGACTTGAATTAGTCCTAAATACACAGAAGAAAATACAGCTTGTAGTATAGTTCTTACGTTCAGTCTACAAATCAAACAGAATCCTTATGAGCACGAGCAAGTTAGAACTAGCAGTAGGAATACTACATAATTTATTCTGAAGTTAAAGTTACTCTTAGTAACTCTTCAGTTAAGCTAGAAACTGAAGCAATACAATGAATAATGAGGATTTGTATTACTAAAAACAGATAAAGTTACGGCCTGCTACTACCATGAGCATTATACACACCATTTGACCTGCAATATAAGTACATTATTTCTTTAAGTTACAAAAATTAATGTTTATAGGAAATGTGGAACAAACAGATTTATGTATTGTTATTTTTATAAGACTCCTGAAAGAAGGTAAAAAAAGGTCTCTTGCAATAACAGCTTCAGGCAATGAAATCAAATTAAATTACTGAAGTTGATGCAGATACAGTAGTGCAGATAGGAGGGAGAGTCTTAACTTCATGTATAGAATGTCACAGAAGTATAAAAAAGAACCAAGTGTCCTGCATACTATGTTCAGAACAACTGTTATCCTTGATTTTTTTGTATGGGCAAGAATAGTGTCTGTTTCCTCATGTCTTCTAGAATGCAATGTGTCTCAGAGAGAATAAACACTGCAATTTTCTTCCTCTGTGAAACTAAACTGATGTAGTCTCAGATCTGACTTGTTCCTGTCCTGAAAGAGACTGGAGAAAAAACTTAATTTATCAAAGCAAAACTCCAAAGAGCATCTTTGTTATGGTATGGAATACAGGGCGACTGGTTTGCATTGTCTTCATCCTAGCCTACTGGGTAAATCACTACCTGACCTCTACTCTTTCTGTTCACCTTCCATATTTTAATACAGGTCACATAAGCATTACATGGCTACTGAACTTCAGTGCAGGACACTGTAAAATCAGTTCCTCCTTAGTGATCACACTTTGTAGAAGCTGAAGTTAATTGACATTAAATTCTATTCTGATTAACACAGCAGCATATTGCCGTGGTTAAGTTTTGTTGTCACTGAAAAATTATATTTTATATTAAAAGCTTCATGCTGTCTCTAACACTATGCTTTCTGCATCAGTGTGCTGATGACTCAAGGCTATTAGTGGAAAAATTCAACTACAGAGCAATACGACAATTGTAATAAAGAACACACAGCCTCCTGATACCTTTACAGTTTCAAGAATCCATAGCTGTTTTCTTATGATTGCTTTTGCTTCAAAGGAGTGATTGTGACACTGATGAACATAATATTGAGTGACATGCTGTCAAATTATACTACAAAGACAGTTCTTCCTTTATTTTTAAGACTTGGTTTTGTTTTCTTTCCTTCTTAAAAAAAACAGAGTATCGGCTCTTGATCCAGTACCACTTAAATCAATATGACATGTTTCACTGGATCAAGATCCAATATTCTCTTTTTTCAGTAAAACGTAAAATTGAATAGTTGCTCTAAAGTCAGTACAGTTAATAAACCTTATTTAAGGAATTGTCCTGGCAGATGTGTCATTGACCTCAGTGTGAATGGCTTTTAGTGATGAGATATAAACAACATGTCTAGACACCTAGGCATATGACCTTTTATAATTTCTTTCATTTACATGACAATAGCAATTCAACTTGAAGTAGCAGAAAATGCTGGTGTAATTATATCAGACAGATACTGCCAGTATCCGTTCTTATGGAAATTAATAATATTCTCAAATAATCTCACTGAAGTAACTTGATTTAGTTGGTATGTTTGAGATAGGATGTAGTGTATTTACTCGAAAGAAGAGTTTACACGCTGCATGCAGTTTCAAGGTGCATGTTCAGACTGCAACTGCTAGTATCACCTAGGCAGTCCTCATAGAGAAAGTCTGGAAAGAAATAACTATTTGACCACAACAGAGAAAAATAATGAGAGAGCAATCGTTTGGTTTTGGAACAAACGATTTAAAGAAATACTATCTTACTTGAGGTAGCCAGATTAAACTTTCTGTCTACTCTATTTTACCTCATTTGTTTTAGGCGAACATCAGTCTTTTATTGCAAAGAAAAATGTAAAATAGCTGATACACATTGAATGTACGGTGCTGTATTTGGAGACAAGCTCTAACTTGGCACGACTTTTACCCACAAATGTGGTTGCATTATTTACGCATATGGCACAGGATATTCTACAGGAGAGGGTGTGTTAGCTAAAGAGTTATTTTAACATGGTTTACGTGTGACTGAGACTCCACCATTGTTCTAGTATGCAGGATAAACAGCAGCAAAGGAAACACTATTTCCCTTTGTGATCAGAGGAACACAGGTTTGCTTCTTTCAGGCCCCAAGACAGCTTCAAAAAAGATGAACTAGTTTCACAGACACTCTATTGCCAGTCATCTGCATGATTATGGATTAGACATTTAAAAAATTTGTTCTTACCGTAGGCAAATGTCAAGTCACCTTCAAAAAAAAATCATTGCATTAGCATAGGATAGGAGGGGAAATGAACAAAACCAAGTATTATTTCTAGTGCTTATTGCATGAATACTTCTGTTGTTTTAAAGGTGTTTGCAGACCCAATAAATGAGACTCAGTTCTCAGACATGACTTATAACCATTATTCTAACATCACAGCAACACCTTCCACTCTCCTTTATTTCCATGCATTCCAGAGTTAAACAAATGAGAGGGAAATTATTTCCTTTACTTATGAGAGACTGAAATGTTTACTTTCAAAATCATTCATAACAAGCCCCTAGTAATGAGTTGCAGTCTGATCATCTGATGTTCAGACACTCTCTGCCTTTATGGGGTGACTGTGAACATCATTTCCCAGGTGCTGTTTCTCTGCATTTGAGAGTCTATTTTGATCTCAAAAGGATTATCTCAGGTAGCTTGCATTTCTTCCTGTACTGTCATGTAAGATGTACTCTACACAGAATAAGGAACATTGACCTTGAAAGGAAAGAGGGGTTGGGGAAATAATAAATCCCACAACCAAACCCATTCAACAGCCCAGACCAAGATCTAAGCTCTGTCAAAATGATTTCTTATTCCATTTTACTGAGGCAGTGCCGTCCTTTATCACTTCTGAGTCCACGTCTTACAGCTGAGGCAGTCCACTTGAATCGGTAAGTTGTTTAGTTTAAGTATACATGTACTATTCACATTGTTGGTATGATTTAAAAGGAAAGAACATTTTGCAGGTGAAATACAGCCACAACTACAACAGGAAGCCGAAATCCAAACCACTAAAGCACAGGTAAGTAATTGCTGTGTGTCTCACTGTGCTCCTTCTTTTCTCTATTTACAGCAATACTATAGTCAGACTTGTGACACTGGTGACTCAGTGGTGGAGGTGGCAGCTTTAGGTCTTCCAAGAGCTTCTGTTGAAGTCTCACAATCATTAATAAAATTGGTCAGCTAATCTTAGCTAAACCTAATATACTACTACTAGGTGAACCATGACATCACTGCACACATATTCATACACAAATATAAGGTGAAGAAATGCTGAATTTGCCTTGTGACTATGAAATGTGCAGATGTTGAAATACCTAAAAAATTGTGACTATAAAAAAGGTGCTTTCCAAGTCACCGAAGTCCTTCATTTACAACCATTAAAGTTTGCAATTCATTACACCTGTTCAGAAGTAGTTGTGTTTGTTTATAGGTATTTCTATAGAGGTGGGTTGAGTTGCTTAGCTGTTTCTGTCCAGTTTAATAGGATTGATCAAGTATTGCCATAAAGGCACAGAAGCATAGACTTTTCCTTTTTTTAAACAAAAGGCTCTGTATTAAAGTGCAAGCCATACCTGAAAGGGGCTATTTACTCAAACAGCATGGAAAACAAAGGCATTATCTTCTTGTAAGTTACAAATAAGGAAACCTGGATCCAGAAGGTCTGACATGCCCTGTAACTCTGTTTAATTTTATTTTAATATAATTGAAAATTTTTATGAAGGCAATGTTGAAAGTTGAGTTCATTTTCTATTATACTGCAGTACAGTACCAAACTATGCATTTCATGTAAATTAACATTATCTGACTACACTGAATCTAAACACTTCTACATCTGTACTTTGTGAAATGTAAATAAATAAAAACTTGAAAGTAATGAAAATGAAGTCACTGACGGAAGATCCATAAAATTCAGAACTAGGTCAAAAGTGAATGCATTAGTGTTCAATATAATTCTGTCTTAGGTTTTAATGTTCACCTTTTCCTTTTGTTCTAGCTGCCAATTGATTATCTTTCAGTAAAGTTTACACATTACCATTAAATGTTAATAATGCATAAATATTAAACACATCATTGTAAAGTTAGCAACACTATTAATATCCTTAATCTCTGTAGGCGATAGTAGAAATTATTCAGATCAGTACCAACAGTCAATCATAAAAATCCTGACTTTTTTGGAATTGATAGGAACAAACAGTGGACAAGATGCAACTGCAATTTCTTCCTACAGAACTGTAGAGAATGGGTAAATTGGTGTTAGGAAAGAAAAGCCAACATTTATAAAAATTCATCTCAATATTTCATGGTTTTCTACCCTTTTATCCTTATGTAACACTCAAAACATGCTGCCAACCACCTTAAGACATTGCATTTTCTGAACCGTTTAGTAGTATTTTGTTCTCTAGTTTGCTCAAGGAAAAAGAACAACAAAAAAAAAGAAACAAACCCAACCCTCTGCAGCACTTATGGGCAGAAATGTCACTGCCAGATTCCCCACTGCAGATCCCTGTGAGGCAGGGCATTGTTAAAAAAGCAGGCAAAGACTTAAATGTGCATAGTTGCTCTAGATTTCAGTCCCACTAGGTGACAACAGCTAGCTAAAGTATACATGTGCAATACGCTTTATATTCCCCCAAGTGTGCTAAATCATTGTGTTGGCTCAAATTTGTTTTTTAAGAGCTTTGTTGACTTCACAGCTGGTGAGTCTACACTTTCCATCACTCCACCATTTGGCAACAGATGCCTCTTACTTATGCACAGATGCTGAGTATCCACCCAACCCTAACATTAGCCTTGTGTTTTGAACTAATTGGGCCAACACAGTTGTAATTAAAATTTGAATAATTAGAAAACTAAGATGATTACTTTCACCATTAATTCTTGTGTTCTCCTTTGGCCTGTCTTACATAGCTCTTGTTTCTTTGGGTCCTGTAAATGCATCAGAAAGAGGAAGAAAACCAAATCTTGCAAATAATATTAATGGTGTTTTAATCGGGCAGTTGCACTCTGGTTTTAGAGTTACAACATATGATTAGACTGATATTTCCTTTCATTCCATTTGCCCATTATGTGTACCCATTCAAAACAACCACACAGGAAGAAAAAACATACACAAGAATGAAGATTCAAAAAAAAAAAAAAACCCAAACAAACCAGTACATGAATATATGTCGATCCAATGTAATATGAAAGACCTTTAAGATGAGTTGATCTGGCACATCCCATTATATTTCTTTGATTTGGTGTCTGTTTTAAAATGATGGGTGCTGAGGCAAAACTGTTAAGCGAAGGAATACATCTAGCTGGGGGGAAAGGAAGAGCCTCTTTTAAGTGGGAAGTCTATCCTCAGGAAATGACAACTGTAGTCCTGGCAAAGAATAGCAGATAGTCTGTTTTTATAGAGGACATAGTTAAGAGAAGAAATACTAGGAAATAAACAATTAAACAGTTAAAATTGAATGTGATTAGGAAATAATTCAAAGCATGAGGGGTGTATGCTTTCATCATCCGAAGTATGCAAGGACTCATGCTTTGGGTACTAAACTAATTTTAAGAAATATTCAAGATTTATCTGACAGAAATATGCAATATTAAGGTTTCCATCCATGTGTATGCTCACACAAATGCCACTTTTTTTTTCTCAGATGCATTTACTAACACATACACAAAAAATGAACTCTGTTATCTGCCAGCAAAAATCACCACTAGTTAATTTTTCATTTTTTGGCATTAGAAAGACTGAGAACAATAGAGAAGAAAGATTACAACTGTACAGGAATATTAGCAAGAAACATAATTTGGAAAATGCATATTCTCTTGATCAAAAGTAAAAGCTAAATCTTTTGCTATGGCATTCTAGACAATCTGCAGAGTTCTTGGCACAGTGCAGGAAGCATTTGTATTTTTGAGCTAAAGAGATCACTCTTAAAGGTAAGAATATTGTTTCACGCGATATCTTTAAAAAGTAGCAATCCTAATTGTGTGTTAAAAAGAAAAAAAGAGGGAAAAAATTAAATACTTATTATCTGCTGTTGCAGTAAAGTGCATCAAATTACGGGAAGAGGGAGAAATTCTAATTTCTTGCAGATACACTCTCTTCAATTTATGTATCCTAGTCTCCTCCAGGTGTTTAAATCATTATATATGTGCACAGATATTTAAACTTCTTTAGAGGGCATTTTCACAACATATTTATCAGGCAAAGCAAAGAAACAGAAACAGGGAAGGAAAACTGGTTCACAAACAGGTTCAAAGGAGAACAGTAAGTGTTAAATGGCAGCAGCCAGCAGCAGCTCAGCCTCCCTGGAGACAGCAGCAGTTCAGTTCCCCCGAGGCAGGAGAATGAGAAAAGGCTGCAATTACTGGCTACCATTGTTAGTGAAAATAAATATACTGATTCCATATTCCAGAAGAAATATAGCCTCAATCCCTCTTCCTCCACCAATTCCTTAATCCAAACAACAAATGCTTCTGCTTATGGTTATCACAAGCCCCAGGGTTAATATCTGACATTAGGGCAATTTGTGATCACAAGCCAATCTCTTGAAAAAGTCTGAGTTAGGTGTTGTCCAGACAGTGACTCAATATTTCCTTAAGCTCAGAAAAGAGAATATGATGCAAAAAAAGCTGTGGAGGGAAACATAACTCCCAGAAAGCAGGTATACCCTTGGTTTTCCAAGTGCAGACAAAATGAAAAATGAAAGAAGGAAAACATCTCTTGACCTTTGTGTTGGGGAGATGGAGCACTTTCCAAACATTGAGAAGACAAACCTCTTTGTGAGCAACACGGGGGTAAAGGGAAACAAAGTTAAATATTAACTGGTAAAGGAATATCAGCAGAGAACAAAAATAATTTCAATACTGTTAAAATTCAATTTGTCTGAGAGAAAAACCTCAACAACTGCTTATGGCATGACACAAGTAATCACATCCCCATCTAGTTTCAAATGGTCAGAGCTCCTGTATTGTCCAGTACCACTTCTTTGACTTAATGACCACTCAGAGAAGGAACTTGTCCGTTACTTAACATCCTGGCCACTGAATGACATTTCAACCCCAGACACAACAGTACAGTAGAAATCAACACATAATAGTTCTGAGACTTCAGCTTTATTAGACAGCCTGTGAAACTTCAAAGCTGCCATGAGTGCTTACCAAACCGACCTGATCAGTTAAATTTTCTAATTCTATCAATCATATCCAGTGTATATCACAGCCCTGATCCAGCTCCTCCTAAAGTCAGAAAAGGCTAAACTGATTCTTCATCCAGGTTTGACGGATATTAATTACTTTTTGTGTTTTCTGTAAAACAGATTTTGCTTGTTACTTCTGTAGGTTTTTTAACTGTACGGCAATATACAGCACAGACTCCACAACTTCTTTTCATTGTGTGGTGAGTAAACATGAAATCCATTTTAATGAAATTAAAGTTAGGTTATAGCTTTACTGCAGTAGGGCTGCTTTCACGATACCTTCCATAAAACATAATATATTGTCTCACAGACGGATGAATGAGATTATCTGATTGTAAATATTTTGTCAATGATTATCAAATCACATTGGGTTTCACAGAGTGCTGCAGAATATTTACAATATTAGAATATCAAATTGCAGCAGACATGTAATTAGTGGTGGACTTGGCAGTCCTGGGATAAAGGTTGGATTTGATGACCTTAAAGGTCTTTTCCAACCTAGCTGATTCTATTACTATATTCTCACATATATCTATATATATAAAGTCATACTTCAAATGATTACTTAGAATTAGTTTCCTTTCTTGTTGCTGTGTTTTGCTTCAGTATCTGAGCTTTACATTTTTGCATTATAGAGAAAATAAGTATTAATATTTGTATTCCTAATTATTTTCAGAATTAAAATAGATTTAACAATGTTTTAAAAGTAATGACAGGGGAAAAAAAAACCAAAACAACCAACTTAATTTAGGAAAAGCCCAGTGCCTCATTAGATATTTGGAAAAAACCTGAATGCTAGAACAATAATTTTGATTACAAATATTTTCTTTTTGACAGAAGATATCTCTCTATTTTCTTGTATTATGACATTCATACTCATGACATTCATCTTGGCGCTATGGCTCTCTCTGCCTTTTTAAATGTTTGTCTTCAGGGGTACTGATGCTACTAAACAACATTATACTTGGTAGATCTGCGTCAAAAGTCACTTATTTTTCCTGACAAGCTACTTAAAACATCTCATTTATGCCTTATGAATTGCACTTAAGAAAATATACCTCTATATCCCCAAGAAACCTAGACCATTCTGATCCATGTTTGTTTCTTCGCAAGAAGTACAATTCCTATTTGGGGACATTATTGCTAAAGAGGTAGGAAGGAGATATTTTGCAATACAACTACTATTGTTTACTTCTAGTGGAGAGGGGGAAAATATCCTATCAGAAAATTTAGAAGAACTACTCCTAAAATTGCTAGTTTAACTATAGACATACATAGCATCAGACCATTATTCTTCAAAATTTAAATCTGAAAACAAGAAGGGCAGGAAAACCATGCAACGTCAACAGATACAACCTTCAGCATTTGCATGTTTTATATTTTTAGGTAGGACAAGACCTCCAGTTCTGTTTCCTTAATTAACCATTTTGCACAAGACATACAGACACAAAGTCAGAGGCAGAGAGTCAAAAGAATGATATATGTTAAAGTAGGCTTTGAAATTATAATGAAGTATTCCTCTACCATAATATCTGTCTAAAGAAAACCTAAAGAACAGCTGGTAGAAGAGAAATGCATGATGCACCTAAATATTGCGTTCAAACATTTTTGGGTAGATCAGTTTGTGGTTTGCCTAGTACAGCCTGCACTGATAGAAACAACTCAGGTAGGCTGCATGGTAATCAGCTCCACCTGTCCTTTATCAAATGAGAAAAATGATATCAAGTTAGATTTATTAAATCTCAGCTTTTAATTAAAATCATCATCTGTCACTAGGTATATGAACAACATAAACCAAGTTCTTACTTAGACGAAACAGAAGATGTGCATATATTTAGAAGTCCTACTACAGATAAAATGAAAATATAGCATCTTGCCATTTTTACCTGAACTAGCATCCCTAGGCCCGTATCACAGAAAGGGCTGTATAGCCAACAGGCAATGAGAAATGAATGGCAATTCTGGATGTTCAGCCTTCCAACCCCTCCACAGAACTTTAACAGAAACATTTAGAAATATAGTAAGAGTGAGTTTTCTATTTGAAATATTTCTGCTCGTTGACTGCAAGTGGGGGGTGGGAGGGAAATGTCATGCAGTTATTACAAAAAAAAGTGAGTTGATTAAAAAAGACTGACCTTTACAAAATATTTGCAAAAAATGCCCATTATAAGTTGGAAGATAATGCTCCAAGGAGCTCCAGGCAGTGTAAAAAAAAAAAAAAATCTGATCAAATAAACAAACCAACCCACCCAGTTTAAATCACAAGCTTAGACAAAAATACTACTACAAGAGGAAAAAAGAAGTTTCTAATGTCTCTTGTGGGTTTAGGGTTTTTTGGCTGGTTTTGGTTGTTTATTTGTTTTTTACTTTATGCATTAAAAAAGTCCATCTGATGGCTCTGCTCTATTCTGCAATATACAGGATCTCCTCTATTCCCAGCCTAGGATTACTCACATTTTTGGCTGTTGGAACTCAAATATGTCCTTGACAGATACATTTTGGCTCTCAGGGTAAAGAAGAATGACAGGTAATTGCTATGTGCTACATCTGATGTGTAATTCAGAGTGGGATTGAAGCCCATTGATGGACCTGAATTTAGTTGCTTACATATTCTGTGTACCAGACAAAGGCCATTTCCACTCCAAATAATAATAAAAGAGAGCCGGGGTGGGAATGACATGAGGAGACATGAGGCCAAATGCAGGAGAAAGTGATGGTGCCTAAAAAATTCAGTCGATTTATATGCAGTGAGGACCAAAAAATGAGATAGAAGACTTTACAGTGAATCACAAAACCATCAGAGAGAAATAATACACTTCAAAAAAGCATTTTAATTAGCAACTTGAGTGTTTTCTTTGTCAGCACTTAGCTTCTCAATATCACCTCTTAATCTCTGTATTTATTCTGACATGCCCTCTTTCAAAGAGAAGCTAGGAATATCACATTTACCTCTATTTATTTGACATATGTGCTCCTTCAAGTAACAGTTCTGAGACAGAAGGGCCAAATTACCAAAAGATCTGTTCTATAGAAAACCTGAATCCCATGATCTAGGAGGTCAGATTAAACAAACAAACAAACAAAAAACCCCAGAAAACAACCCACAGCTATTTAAAGATGAGAATATGAAATACAGCCTTATCCTAAAAGAAATGCTCATCACATAAAACAGAAAAAGGAGATCTTTATTGAAAAGCACAGGGCTTTCTCCCCCTCCTCTTTTGTCTTCTACCAGCGTAAATCAGGACTTCTGTAACACCTGCTTAGAGGCAGGGAAGTTAGATCTACACTAGATATATTTACTTATGCCCTAAATTATTACTTTATTATTACTATTTACTTTAAAGTATTTTACTTTATTATTACTAATTATTACTATTTACCCTGAAGAAGAATAAAAACTGTTTCTTGTGACAGGGAATGCAATGAGTTTACATTCCATTTACCCTTTTCAAGAGATATAATTAAATATTTAAAATTATGCCAAACAAGTACCAAGATTACTATTAATATTTTAGGGAGAAATGAAAAGACAGTTAACAAGCAAAGATACAACTTTCCTAAAAGGAAATGAAATGGCTTTTCCTTTTGTTGTATTATTAATACTCCAGTTTAGTGATTGAAATATTACTTGAACTTGAAGAGTTTTTACATGAAGCTTGTTGCAACCAAATTTGAGTGAATGAAATATGACAGAATGGCTTCATCATCAAATCTCAACCTAAAGTACTGAGTAAAAGTCTGCTCAGACTCTTCAAGACAATGAAAAACTAGTCAAGAAATACTAGCTTTTAGCTTTTCTTCATGCTACAAATATTCTTAGAGAACTTATTAAATTGTACTATCTGGTATAGCTGTTCTACTTAACAATACTTTCTTTTAATTTGCGGTCTTTTCTTAAATAGGGAAAATGAACCATGGGACGATGCTTTTTTTTTTTTTAGATTGTATATTGAGATAAATATAAAACAAATACATGAAACTGCGTAACATGCACACACACAATCAGTATGCTGAGGACAGAATGCCAGGAAGGTTATTCTTAATACATGAATACATGTACTTTGTGATCTTCATATAGTCTTTTAAGAGAGTTGCTTAAACTGCCCTCTCAACACCATACACAGAAGCACTGTATATATATATAAAGGGTCCAAGGCGACTGAAGAACATAAGGGAGTGGTAAAGGAACTCAGAAGCTAGGTCACCAGTTCAACCAAAGCCTTGTGGATGGTGGTTGAACTGCATGAGTCCCTCCAAAATCTTTGTGAAGTGAATAAATGTCCACAGACAACTGTTTAGCAAATGTATCTACATTTACAATTACATTTAGAACTTGCTGGCAGCCTTCAGAGAATAGCAGCCAAGAACCTATGTAATGCTTGGAGATTCTAAATGACCTAGGTCAAAAAAGCAGGATTTTGGGATCTGTGCTGGAGTACACTGTAGATAAAGGAAGGTCAAAAGTCTCACCTGTTTTCTGGAAAAGGAATGGGTTTGCACCCTTATTTACCTTCACTGGAAAATAAAAAAAATAAAATAAAAAAAAAGAATTTCCAATGTTTTTTAACAAAGTCAGCCACAACTGTATTTGTAAGTGCATTCGGTGTGCTGGACACAGTATTAATGCAGTCAGTGAGTAAATGCATTCATGAAAAGAATAATAAATCTGATCTAAATTTAGAAATAAGAACTACTCATCCAAGTCATTTCACTATTTATCATCTGCTTTGGAGACTGTTCTGAATATATTGTACTCTGGAAACTGAAGGACAACATAATGCTGGTACCTAAATATACAACTTCTAAACTTAAGTGGGTGACAGCACTTACTTCAAATCTCAGACCTTACATTTCTTATGAATGTCTCCATAAAGGTTTCCAGTCTGCGCTGTGATTTACAGGTCTGGGCCATACAGCACAACAGCACAGAGACACACTTCAGCACCCAAAGACCCAAATCATAATCTACTTTGGACACAGGACAGAAAACATAGCTTATATCATACATATGTCAACCAGTGCAGTTATTGCCCTAAAAAATATTGACAGCTGAGACATCTGCAGCAGAAAGATGCCCCTGCAGCCCCAGAACTGTCTGGTGTACATCAACAAGACTGACCTTTACAGGAAGACCCTCTTCCCTCACAAAACTGAAGTGATACATTTGTCAGAAACTGAACAACAGCTGCTCATAAAGTAATGTGACCAAGGCTCATGATGCAATATCTTAGCTCCAATCTGGCTGGGAGAAAAAGAAGCCTCTTAAATGATCCATTGCAACATCAGCATTATAAAACATATGCATTGAACTTCTGCTAAATACCAAGTCCAGTAATAAATATGGCGATGTAGGATTGTATTTTACTTCAATATAGAAATTATATACAGGAAAGATTTTTTTATTTTTCCACTTCAAACTACCAGGCTTGAAGGTTCAACAAAAACGTAGACTGAAGCCTTCTTCCTCTCAAAACTCCACTGCAGCTTCAAAGCTTTGCTACAAAATTACCACCTCAAGAAATATCCATTCAATGACACATGCCAAACCAAAGGCCTTCAATGACTTACATCTCTGCAAAACAAGTGGACCTTAGTGATAGTTTCTATGAACACAAGGGAAGATAAGGCTTGAAATTCATTCTTTAATATTGTGCTTTAGCAAGAACAATGGCATCCTGAGGTATTCAAGTTAAACTTTGCAGAGCTTCGTTTCCATGAGTCGGTTAAGGGTCTGTGATTCCTGCAATGCAGACACACACGTAAGACTTGAAAACTAAGAACAGAACTGGCTTTTACTGCACTAGCTACTTTCTTTACACTGAGATACAGCCTCTGAGACAAAGAGTGTATAATCAAAAACAATTAAAAATACAGAAAAAGTGGATAAAGAGATGGTAGATTGTTGGAGCACAAATATTCCATTCATGGGAGTACTGGAGTGTTTTCAGAGGAATTTTCTGTTTCAATTAAAAAGAAAAATTTATCTAGGTGAACAAAGTGAGAAAGGTGATGTCCTTGCAGCATCAAAGGATGGGAGGGATGTGAAGCATTAAATCATGGCAAAGAAAAGGAGAGGAAAGGAAGAGGAAGAATGCTGAGAGGAACAGTAAGAATAAGAAACACAAACCATTGGAAAGAAAAAGAAGCTATACGATGAGAAAGGTATTATCCAGAGACGCAAGAATAAGTGCCCAGAAAACAGACTGAAAATAGGAGAGATAACAAGAGTCTGGTGGGACACAATGGTCTTGCTAGGAAAGCAAGAATGTTAGTTCTCCAAGTCATGTTAATAACATAGGGCTTGAAAAACCTCCCTTTTGGTAAAACAAATTCCCATATATCTTTGAAAAAAGAAAGTGGAGAAACTCATTAACCCCTGATGCTTATTCTGTCTTACTCTTGTCCTATCCTCTTGAAATGATACATCTTTTTACCTTACATTATCTGTGTTATTAATTGTAGTCATTGTCTTTTTTACATATCACTATCACTGTTTTAGCAGGACTGTTCCTTGCTACGGTTGGTTTTATGTCAGCTTTCAGAGAGCGCCCTTTGCTTTACCCCTTTCCAAATGTCAATTTAATAAATTTCCTTTAAAAGCTCCTAAAACATTAAAGCATTAGCATCAAATGCTAATTTTCAATGGAGCTGGGCCAGACAGCAATTGTACTCTTTTGTCAGTAGTAAGCAGACGTTAATTTTTTTTTTGCCTCAAGCTACACCAGCCTCATTCAAAGAACTTGACATATTTGAAATATCTGAACTCTGCATAGAGCCACATATTTAGTACTATTTGATATGACCTTAGATTACAAAAAAAAAGTCCAAGACAGGGAACTGGGTTATACTGACATGTCTTCCACTGCCTTCCTGTATAACCTGTCTTCCTATGTTTAATAAGTCTGAAAAGCTTCAGTGGGTCAGATGCCACAAATTATTTGTTTAATGATGAATGATATTTCCCATGTTGCTGAGATCACTCTTGGACTGTTACTCCGTATGAAGAAGCCCAAAACCCAGCACTGGAAAAGATCAGAAAATAATTACAGTATTATTGTCTACTTTTACCAAAACATGAGGAAAACCTGACTTTCCCCATGTTTGGTGACCTGTGATCTCATAAAGTCTCTGAGGCTATCATACTGGAAAGTAAGTGCTCTTCACTTAGAAGCAGACAGAACATCTGATCTTGTAAAATAATAATAGGTATGTAAGTGCATTTGTTAGACTTGTTTAGAAACCCACAGGCTGTCATGAAAGTGTGATTCATTTATTTTTTACTTAAAGCATCAGCTTTGTGAGACAAAAGGGAAACAAAGCCATCATGTCTAACAATGTTTGTAGTCATTCTTTGTGAAAGACTGGAACAGAAGTTCCTGGTATTTGTAAGTAACCTGGATGTCTGCAACTGCATAGGAAGCATTTACACTAGACATTTTTCCATGCAGTGCATTAAGTTATTGTGTTTTGACTTTTTAATGAATACTCGGATGTATATTAATGAATACTAATTACCTTGAGAAATCATTGATTATTCATGAAGGAAAAAAGGTGAAGGCATGTATAATGGAAGCTGATTTGTGCATTTAAATATGTCTACCCTGGTCAAGACTTGCATCCCTGGGTGGAAGAAGCAAAAACCCTAGTAAATGTCATATAAATGTAACATGAAAAAACAAGTCATCCATACACTACACCAAAATGAGGATCAGTGGCTGTAACTGCTTCCACAGCCAACTTCCTTTCCAAGAGAACAGTGGACATGTTGAGTCACTGCTGTAAGAAACCACTACTTTCAGAAATAAGTTTCAAGAATGAGAACATACTGATAGAAACTTAAAACATTAGAACATTTCCCCCAAACCCCAGGTCATTTTCCCATATGCTTATGTTTTTGCAAGAAAGGGAACTTAGTATTTCCTACTGAAAAAGCTAAAGGAATAAGTAACAAACCTGCAGGTAACCAACATTTCCCTGAATTGTTCTTTCGGGGGAGGAGTGGAGTGGGACGGGGGCTTGGGAGGTATTTTTGAATAAAAATATATATATCATCATACTGAGTTGTTGAGCTTTTAATGCAACATATACTACTATGAAATGTATTACCAACATTGAATGATAACCAACGATAAAGATACTTAATAACAGTAAACAGTACTGGCTGAAAACAACAGTGCAATTACTTCACACTTTTATAAACTGCCTAAGAGTTACACGTCTGTTTAAGACAGCAAGATTTGAAATCAGTTAACTTTCCATTGATCTTTTCTCCCTGTTATGACAGATTTGTAAACACAATGTATTAATTTTTGTGGTAATAAAGAGAACAGGGACATGCTTAATACAACAGATCTTAATTTGGTCCCTTACAGCATTAAAAAGTTTGAGCTGTTTACTAGTCCCTTAATTACGTCCCCTGAGAGCATAGTTATTAAGTGTGGACTTGACTGAGACTATAAAATTTAGTTCATTTTAGGAATTTTAGGATGGGTATGCCATCAGTACAGTAGGTCACTAACTAACTCCAGGCTGCGTAAGCATCTCTGACTTTTTTTCATTATCATTTAATCTTTCAATTCAGCCTGCCTCATCTACTCTTTTTTTCTTTCCCGATACAAATCCTCACACATCAGTCTATTTCTTTTGCTATGCCATATTTACGATCACCCTATGCAAAATGCGTCCTCTCCACCTTCAAATACTACTTCCCCCTCCAGCATCTATGAATCTAATTTTCTTGCCACTTGTATTGAACCAGCACCCCACTCACCCTTTTCCCCCACAGAGCTGCTAATGCTGTGAAAGCAACTATCCAAATCCCACCAGCTTCTGAGAATAACATTACACACGCCAGTCACAGCCCTCAGTCTGACGGCAACCTGGAAAGCTGCATGCATATTCTTGACTCACATTTCTAAAATCCCTTTCTGTCTCCTCTAAATACCTTAGGACTTTGAAGCCTGACATCTACAAGCTCCTGCTTGCAAAAGAATGATACTCCTCATTCAGAATTAAGTTCTACTGTGATGTACTTTCGCTTTTCAGCTGCTGTGCTTCCTCAAATAAATGTACTAAGCACAAAGGGGGAAAGTACGCTCGCCTTTCCTCCTCCCTTCTGACACCCTTGCACATTTCTGAGATTATTTTTTTGTTCAAGCTTCAGAGAACCACCGAATCGGAAATAATTGCAGCCATTCATAAGAAGCTGCCTAAAACCTGAATCCCTCCAGCGAGGATTCCAGGCTGGGACACCTGCCTCTCTGCCCCCAGCCCTCTCCTCCTGCCGTGCTGCAGTGCAGGCTCTCACTTCACTCATTTTGAACTTTTAATGCAGAAATTCTGCATGATGCAGTCAGCCAGATAAAGCAGCACTTACCTTAATTGAAATCTTTTCTCTGATAAAGCTGGAGCATCAGTCAAATCAACAGCGATACAGGGGTAATCTAAGTTTCAATCAACACCCTCTGGGTAGCTGCATACTGCTCTGCCTTTTTTCCCCTGTTGATGTTGAACTCTTCACAGTCTAAAGGAGAGAGAGAGAAAGATAAGCTGAAATCCTCAGAGGCTCCTAGGGAGTGAGAGAAGAGGCACCAAAGCAATGTTTCTTAACATGAGATTCTCAGCAAGCGTGCTCGGGTCTGGCAGATCGCGTAACTGCTGTGATAGGCTCCTGTCATTTCCCCCGAGCCGTGAGATGATCATTGACCTGATTAGCTCTGAACACTCCCTACACGCAGGGAAAGCACTGAGAGGATTGGTGGGTCGCGAGGGAATTGGGAAAGGCACCAGGGCCACTTGGGAATCTTCATTCTTCCAGACTAATGGATGTGCTGCAGCTGAAGCTGTAATTTGTGAGGAGGTTATGCACAATGTTAACCATCTGAGGACTTAAACAAATGTGCTTTTGCATGCTGTTTCTCAAGGTGCACCAGCGTTCAACACAGGGTAGAGCTGAGTAATTAGACGCTGATGTAGCCGTTTCGTAACACAGAGCTCACTCCATGAGATGTTCTGTAAACTGAGAGATAAAGTGGATTCATACATTTGTCTCTGACCCTGGAGACAATAGCAGTTAATAGGTAGAATAAGTGAAATTAGCATGGTGGGCTCATGTTAGCCCCCACATGGCAATCAATCACCACAGAAAGAAAAGAAAAGAACAAAACCCAAACAAACTAGAATTATTTAACAAGAGCATGTAGCAATTTAAATACAATGTAGAGAAGGAATGCCAAATTGCAACAGAAAGGACTCTTCAACATAGAGATAAAATCAGTAGCAATGCACAACAACACACATTTTCTTCTATGCTTGCAGTAGAGGGAAAAAGAACAAGGAATGCATTTAAAGGACCTAATTTGCCTTTCACTTACATTGATACAAATAAATCTATTAAAAATTGCAGTTTAAATTTAGATGGGAAAGAAAAAAAAAAAGCACTGAGTGAAAGAAGAATGAAGCGTATTTGTTACATATGTTTGGTTCTAGGGTATTATGAAAACTACACTTTTATGTACCAAGTATACAAGCTTATGCGGTCAAATAAGTTTAGCCAAAGTATGTCAACTTTTAGGACTATTTTCATCTGCTATTTTCCTGCTTCTTGGATGAGAATTATGGCCCTAGCCAGATTTATCCATGGAAATACCAGTCTGTGACTGAGAGGAGTTCACAGAATAACATATTTAGTAACAGTAGTCTGATGCACCAATATAAAATGGATTAATTTTTATTTTGATAGAAGAAGATTTGGAACCTACAGTAGCAATGTTAGTTCATATGTAGTTATCATAAGTTGCTCTATGAACAGTGAAAAAAAGATAATCGCAAATATATATGCAAAATCCTTAATCATTTATTTATTTGGTCTGTTTTAATCTAGTTTTCAGGTAAATTAGTCATAATGATATTTTATTAGGATAAGCACTCAAGAAAGCAATTTTTAAGTTGTTAAGCAAAAGGCAGAAGTGGATTATATATTTATTTTCTGAATCACATTAGAAATTTTACTATTACAGAGAAAACAGAAGCATGTGACCCAGATCACTCAGAGGTAATGAGAAAAGTTTGAATCCCCAATTTATTTAACAAGACACAGATGACAATGATTTCTCACCCTAACTACAGTCACCCTAACTGTAGTGCCTGAGAAATAGACAGAAAATCTAAGTGCCTCACATCGAGGCAGTAGGAAGAGACCAGCTTTTCTACCCCATCAGTGCTAGCTATACAATTTTCATGAGCCTCCTCTGGAAGTGCCTCTTTCTTCCCACTGATCAAAAGCCCCTCCATGCGCAAAATAAGATTGTCTTTGGCAATATTTCATATTCAGCAATTTTTTAGAACATAGATTATCTGTTAATATGATTTGCGGAATGCCTACCACCCAGGGATTCCCGTTTCACCTGGGACTAATGGTAACAAAATAATAATCAATCAAATAGGAAGGCTTTTAAATTCATTAATATGAAACATAACACATTCTTTTGCTTGACTAAATGGTTTTCATGTGTCAAGACTAAGGTGATTTGCTGCTACAGCCCTCACTAAAAAAGAGGTTGCTTTCCTTACCTATATATTTGTACCACAGAAAAGGCAGCAAGTCATCACAACACTTATGATCTTATCTGTTCTGACTTGGCATCCTTCATGAAACAGGTAAACCACAGACACACACTGTATTATTTATGATTTCAAATAAAATGAAAGAAATTAAACATGAAAAAGACCTTATTAAGACAATTTCTTTCCCATTTGTGAAAGCTTCCAGTATCAGGTTTATTGCTGTCTTGTTTTGTTGAGTCCTAGATCACTAGCCCTGGAATTTTCAACATTTCCCTTAAAGTACTGTTCAAAAAATCTACAAGATTTCCATGTCAGGAATACTTCTGCTGTTACTAACCCCTTTTCAAATCTATTTCAATAGTTTTATACTAAAAATTTCACTCACGTAAATATAAATTGTAATCTTTCTCACTTAATGTTCCGACTGCCTTTTTTAAGTTTTAAAAATCAACATTCATCAGAAGCTCATACTATATAACTGCAGTATTTTAATGGTTTCTCTCTGCAAGTAAGGAACTTCAAATTAAAACAAAACAGGGGGTCCACAAAAGAGACTGAAGTATAAAGTGACAAAATTTGAAGTGACAACATTATTTAAGTTTGCACAGAAACAACTGGGACTTACTGTTGACTTAGACAACAGGGCAAGAAACCAGAATTTTAAATTCAGTGTTAACAGAAGGAAAAATTAATCTGAATCATTCATAAATCTTGCTGCATTTCTAAATGATAGAAGTGAAATCATTTGTCTTGGGTCCTATTCCCAATCCCAAATAAAACTTAAAATTTTGAATTCAGTTTCTATCAGTCATCTAAATAAATGGACGGAGGTTGTTCAGAGCAAGGAGATCAGAAAAGTAATAAGTCTTCAATAGGACATAATATAATCACTTAAATAGATAAAAAAATAGTCACCCTTCTTGGCTCATAATTCTTATACAAAGGTGACAGTACATTAAACTAGTTTAAAAGAAAAAGGGGGGGGAAAAGTGATAATTTTCTATGCAATGCATAATTATTCCTTTCAATTCACTGTCACAAGCCATGACCGTAGCAAAGAATTAAAATATACAAGAAAATTAAAAATCACAGATATACAGATTTAAAAGGTTTAGACAGGAAAAATTTCTTTGTTTCAGAACTGTTCCTCACTGAGAAGCGAAAATATGACCTCATGAGAAAGACAAGATACTAACCCTGGGAAAAAGTCCTCTGCCAACTAATGTCATTTAGTAGTAAAATTTAGACCTTTACAGTATTATTGCAGAAACCATGGTATTTTTATTGTCAAAGGTCATTAGCTACGCACGCTTCATTAAAGGAATAATTTAGTTCATTTGGGGTATATTTTAACAGATAAATAGCATTTTTAAAAGCACTCTATTTCCCAAATTGGTCATTTGAACAGACTGAAGGCCAAAATAAATACAGAAAACTATACTAGTGCAAGTTTCTTAGTATTCACATAAAGATCTTCAGTTTAGAGACACAAACTACTGCAGGACAATACTTCACCATGCATCAATGTAAATCCAATATAGAATACGAGGTCACAGAGGAACATAAGCCAAGTGATGTAATCACCTGTATGCTAATATATTAATGACTTTTCTGCTTGCTGACATCACACATACAGTCAGTTGCGTCAGCTCTGCTGATGCACAGGTACTCAGTGAACTAGAAATTAATTGTGTCTATACCCACAGATTCAACATACAGAATTATTCATTTTCTATAGTAAAAAAAAAAATCATCTGGTATAAAAATAGTAATACACAAGATGTACTGAGAATGTCAATTTGCTCAGTAATTTCTTCTTTTTTAATAAAAATTGACAAAAAGAGATACCGCCTGCTTCATTTTGGCTGGAAAAACAGTAATTAGAAATCAGGTGTGGGAATACTCTAAGACAGCAGCAAAACCTCCAGAATAAAAGACTTGATCGAAGAGACTGAGTAAAAACATCTTTATCCTTCATCTCTCCAGAGAAAATCATACAATCATAGAATAGTTAGAGTTGGAAAGGACCTTAAGATCACCAAGTTCCATACCCCCTGCCACGGACAGGGACACCTCACATTAAACCATGACACCCAAGACTCCATCCAACCTGGCCATATAAATAATAAAGCACTTAAAGACATTAAAAATGTTTTGAAGTAAAAGAAAGCCATTTGAACAATTTTAATTTTTACAATCATCAGTTTTTCTGCATTTTGGTAACCATTTTTTCTCCATGGCATCCAGGGACAGCTAGACTAGGTAACTCTCAGTACCTGACAATTGCCATACATTTTAGCACTGATATTTTACTCTCATCCTCATTAATTTCAAAACACAAGCTGAGCAGATTCAACTCTAAATCCTCATTTGGTTTACATCAGCATAGCTGCATTGACTGGCGTGGAAATTTCCAGCAGATTTATGAATTAGTGAGTTCTCATGTAAAAGCAATATAATTTGACATCAGTGAATATTACAACAGATTTCAAAGATCTACCTTCCTTCAACATAATCTATTATTTTATTTCTTACACAGATCATTTTTTTTGTCAAACTTTCTGGCCACGATGAGTACAGGCAACACAGGAGACTTGTTTGCATCTAACAGAAAGTGTAATCTTGAACATTCAGTGCTTTAGTTCAGCACCTTGTTCAATAGGTTCTTGATGTCAAGTTAAAGATGTGATCTGGATGGAAGGAATCCAGACTCAATGGAAAACTGCTCACTTCATCAGGCTTATTCTGGTAGCTCTAGGGTCTCAGACAACACTGAAGCGCTATTTTCTGATCACTGTTCTCACTGAAAGTTTAGGAATAATAATCAGTACCATTATTTTTCTTGAGCCAAATTTCCAAAAATAATGAAAGTAATACAGCACACTGCTTGAAGACATTTCTGATGATACTAGGCAATGTGCAGTTTGCAGTTTGTTGTACACTTTCGTTCAGCTAGGGTGATAGACTGCGACATTCCTGTATTAATGCTATTTCCTTAGAGGCATTCCCACAATGTTAAAGGTATTTAGGAGGTACAAGTAACACTGTATTTCAGAAAAGGTCCACAAAATGCATAAAAAAAATAAATGCAAGTTTTGAAGTTTTACATCCTAATATCATGGTGGAACAGTTCCAAAAACTTAATGATAGTGGGGAGGTTGGTAGTGGCTAAATACTCTATGATTCAGGTCTGAAAGGTATTGAAGAACATTGTTCTTCCCAAGAGTACGGAACATACGGGCACAGAAGGTTTGGAAAATGTGGAAGGATAATATTTTAAAGGATGTATTCAGTTCCTGTAAAGAGAAAACGGAAATAAAGGTAGAAAAAAAAATGTGAAATGAAAACAGGCCACCACTGTTTTGATTATGCCTCTTCAGATTTATTAACATCTGAGAAAAATATACTTTGTATCACAGAGCAATATAGTTCGTACACGAGCACCAAGTGAACTATGGTTGTCCGTAATTATGAGAATGGACAATTATTTGAATATATGTGCCTGCAGTACTATTTATTTACAGATATGTATTATAAAGGCAACCTTGTTACAACATGGAATCCAAATTCTGTTCAGACTGTTTAGAATGTCTTTCTGAATTAATTGAGACCGTCACGACTACTAGAATGTACTCTGCAGACAGAGGAAATTTTATATCTGAAGTTAGTTTATCTCCACTGAAAATTTCTATCAGCAATACAGTTCAAGTAAAAACAAGTTACACAGCTGGAACCGAGGGCATGGTTTTGTAGGGAAGTGTGACATGTAATTTCTGGTCTGGGTCTCCTTTTTGCTGGGAGCTACTGACCTCCTTTAGGCATAACAGCAAAAAAAGAGGTGCCCTGCAAGTTGCACCACAGGAGCAGTGTGGGAGAAAGAATGACTCGGGAATGTCCTTCTAAAGTACAATTCCTCCCTCACATCCTTCTTTTTCAGGTGAAGGGAACAGTGTGATTTGTGGCATGACCTGTCTCAGCAGCAATTTACAACAACTTCCCAGTAAAATCTCTGTCTGCTCACTCCCATTTGCCATCAACTTGCTTTAGCATGCAGGAACAGGGGAGAGGAGATAGTACAGAAACAAGTGTGCAGGGATGCAATGTACTGCTTGTAACCACATAAATATCTAATACCTATCCATTAGCCTCCTTGTTCCAATCTCTCTGAGTAAGAAGGGGTTGCTTGTCCCCTTGAAGGGGACAAAACTGAACTGCAATTTAGTCTTGGAATTCTCCCTGGCATTTTTATAGCTGAAGCCTGCTCTGCTACTTACTCAAACTAATACTATAAATCTAATACACTTTACAGGCCATGTTTTCAGCATCATAAACCATCATATCTGTCCATTTTTCAGGGGAACCACAGGGCTTTTAAAATACCTAGAGAAAATCCCATCTTAAGAGGTGACAACATCTCTTTCTCTGATTTTTCAGACATTACTGGTTTCTGGAAAAGTTCAGAAAAATATAGTAACAAATATAAACATTAATTAAACTGAACTTTCCAGCAATCCTAACTTGCATGTCTCTTGACCAGTTTTTAGTCTTCTCACTTCAGGAAATTTAGTTTTGTTTCTCTTTTTGTTTGTTCCATTTGGTGTTTAATTTTAGTTTTCCCCTTGACTGCTTTTCCTTACATCATGCCAATCTTCTCTTTCTCAGTTTGTCTGTTTTAGAGAAATCTTTTAATCTCTTTTTAAATTCTTCAAAAAACCTGCTTTTCCTCTTCAAGGTATTTAAATGTATTTGTTCTCTAAGCATAAGGAACATTCTGTTTCTTACCTTAATCTGCTCCCTTTCCATTTACTTTTTCTTACTAATGTACCTTCTTTCACAATTCCAGTACCACAAGCACCTCCTATCCTTCTTCTCCAAGGATTTTTCCCCATCTCTCTTAATGTTTCTCCTTCCTTGTTTTCTTTCCTCTGTTTTATCCATCTTAGAAAAGTGCCCTTCTGCCTTCTCTGGCAGTATTAGAATGGATATGTACAGAAGGGTAAAAGACAGGGAGAATAACAGTTGCATTTTTTCCACATACATGTGAAAAAATCTCATCTAGGAAAAGGAATAAAGTGCTGCCAAAACTGCTTCAGCATCACATTCCCTCAACAACTGTTCAGGAGGAGCTGGAAACACTGCAAAGGAACACAACTGGAAAGGTTTTAATTCCTAGTTTTCCCTTTCTCTTCATAGTCTGAGGCAAGTCGTCTCTCAGGTAACGGACACCAGCCCCTTGGCTGTAAAGGATGACTTCCTTCAGTACAGCAAACATAAAAGGCTGCTGTACTATACTATAGAGAGTACCTGATACATTATTTTGATGCCAGCCCTGAAAGAATAGGCTGATGGGAACAGCAGCCAGTAAGACAAGCTCTTATTCATGGTCCGCCCTCTTCTTTCATGTGTGACCATGCTGGTTAGCTCTTAGGCTAGATTCTGCGGTGGGAATACTCACGCTACACCACACTAAGCTGATGAGTAAGGCAGTTCCCTTTTCCAAGTCTTCTGAGCAGAGAAGAACTTCTGGAGCCTTTCAGGAATGTAAGTAATTTAGTTACTTCTATGTGCCTAATAGCAAGATCATTACTCCCAAAAGCACTGTACTGCATCCAAGTGTCTAATAGATAAGTAGCTTTCATGACATAAAGAAGCTATACTGCGTAATGCATACAGATCTGGGGTTCTAATACCAAGGAAAATGAAGATTTCAATCTAGTACACAGTCACTGATACTGATTAGCAGGATCAAACCCTGTAGAATTCTCTGCTTGTACCACTCACATCATTAACCTTCCCTTCCAATGCCCTCCTATAATAGACAGCACACTACATACCCCATTACCTTGCTTAACCATAGTCTACAACAAAGTTCTGAAGAAAATTATTGCTTCCTTCTGCACAGCTTTATGCTATTCCTCATCTGCCTGCTTTTGCTTCTATCCTGCACTTCCAAAACATCAGTCTCATGGACCTTTGTGATTATCAGGTTTCCTAAGATTTCCCTTGGATGATCAACAGAGACAGAAGAATGAAAAGGCAGTAATATTGTTCCACCCTGCAGGTATTACCTCCAATGGAATCTTCAGTGCCAACATTTTAAAACCTCAGAAGACACAGAATCAAATCATGAGACAGAATGTGACACTCAGTTCTAAACAGCAGGAAACTGAAGGCAGCAGGAGGAGAACTCAGCAAAACTCCAGCCCCCATAGCTCAGGTAGCCCAAGCAAAAGCCACGTCTCAACTGCAGGCCCTTCACCCCGGGAAGCAAGAGGCAATGGTCTGGCAACATAAACTTGGGCATCATATCCCACAGAGGGAATAAAGAAGCAGCATCTTAAACTCAACTTCACTGCAGCTTGCTGTCTACAGAGCATGCTGGAACGGTTTCTTTAATATGGACTTCCTGTGTAAACACCCTGGAAGAGAACATACTTCCACAAAGCACAACCGCTCTGTTTCTTTTGAAGATTACATGGTTTGAGACAGGTGGCTAAATAATAAAATTTGGCTGCCAGTGGTTAAACAGAATAGAATTCTCTAGCCATAAAAGACAGATGAATCATATGATGCATTAAAAAAAAACTGTTCAGGTTAATAATTATGTCTTTTCTGGACAAGAGGTATCATTATATCATCATACTAATTTTTGCCTCTCTTTCCCCAAAAATAGGGAATATGGAGGAATAAAAGATGGCTTAATTATAGCACTAGAAAATTACCTTCCTTTTGGAAGGGGAGTTGAGATGATGGTCTTATAATCACCATACAAAGTTGAGACTGTAGGATATTACCTTAAAATAGTTATTCTCACTCTCTCAGTCCCATTTGCATATGTAATAAGTAGCATGTCTAAAAGACTTCCACATATGTGGAATGAGAGAAGAATATGGAAGCCAGCAGGTATAGGCCTTGCTTCTGAACTTCACAGAGCTGTGTTTTCTTTTATGATTGCAAGTTGCGATTTATGTGAAAACGTGTCATATTAAAAATGGTGGGTAAGAAATTAAAAATGGTGGGTAAGAAATGTAAACACTACATTACTCATTCATGATAATTTGCCTCTTTACAAGTATAGCCAACTAGCCTGTGTTCAGCTATCTCCAGAACCATCTATACTGATTATTAATCTGTTTGCAGAACCCCTGCATCTTTTTTTTCCCCTCCCTATTCATGAAGGCACTTCTGATAATAATAATTACACTACTTGGCCTTTATCTAGTGCTTCTCATCTTTCAAGTGCTTCACAAATATTAATTCACTAATTAATCTTCCCAATAACTCAGATTACTCCCATTTTATAGATGCAGAAGCATTAACAGAGAGAGCAAGTGAGCTGCCTGAGGCCATGGAGAGTATAGGAAGGGGAGAGGACTAAGAGGAAAGATGCTTATAACTAGAAAGAAATGGAGGCAGATGGGACAATTATGGTGATGGTTCAACAAATAATCATAAGATTACAGTGAAGCATTTAACACACCACCGGAAGGCAGGCAGTGCTAGCCCCACCATGTATTATATAGTCACTCAGTATGCCAAAGAATCCCCAAATAAAAAAAATGAACTGACAAATAAAACATATTGTGCACTTTCACTTTCTTTTTTTTTTTTTTAAACACAACACACTCTTAGATACTAGAAAATATACTTAAAATGAAGAAAATTTCAATTTATTTGGCATCTCATTTGATGTAAGGCCACCTGTACCCAAAATCAGATCAACTAAATGCACAGACTGACCAGTACTAGTGGCATAAATTCAGTTAGGATTTTTATGCCTGGTTCATTTTGTATCTAGGGAGGCTGACAGAAGGTCTGTGAGACTAGACCTAGATCCAGTTTCAGTTCAAACTGTATTCAACAAAACTGACTTGCCTCTTAAACCTTGCCTTTCCGAATAAGTGCTGTCTAAACATCTAAGTAACCCACTTAGGTTTTTGGTCTGGTTTGGTGTTTAGGTTTTGGTTTGTTGGGTTTTTTTTTTCTTTTTAGTTTTACAATAAAAATCTTCCTTCTCTCAAATGATTGCAGGAAAACACACACTTCAACATTAGGACTACAGGAGAATATGGGTCAATATTATAGCACAGTACTGCTGGCAGGAAAACTTTTTCATTAAAGTAGTAAGAGATCTATTATTGCACAGAATGTACGACAGTGACTGGGAATGTGAGATATACAAGCAAAATCCACGAACTGAATGCCTGAATGATCCAAGGGCAAAAACTGTTCTCTATGTCACAGCTAATAGGAACTTGGAAATTGGTTTTGGATTGTGGTGGAGTCACAGAAAGCATACTACACACAACTACACAAATAGAAAAGCTCCCAGTGATTACAAAAATATTCAAAGTACTTTATGCTCCATGCAGACTGGGAACAAACAAGAAAAAACTTTAAGACTTGTACAAAATCTACCACATACAAAAACAATCAGTTCGAGTTCAGAATACTTTTGCTCCTTTTTGCTTTCTGCTCCACTGTTACAGTAAATGTTTGTTCCAGTTGTACTGTACGCAGACATTCACATTTTGTTTATTACACTGCATTGTGCTGATCAGTGAGTACAGAGGTGAACAATCTATATACTCTCCTATTCAAAACTCTCACACTACACTGATATCCAAGAGTACAGAAAGCCCCAATAAGAATGAAGGAGAGGAGACATGCAAAAAAGCCCATTAACGTCAGTCACTAAAGTAATACACGTTCTGCAAGGTTGAGCACTGAAAGAGGAGCTCCCATTCTCGTACCTTGTGCACTTCTCTTTCAAGTCACCCCCTTGTCTGGAGGTGCCCTTAGAATGAAACTTACTTACATAACAGATACACCTGTTCAGGTTCTCAGAGCTTGATATACCGATTTTTTATCTTGGAAAAGTATCTGCTGTAAGCAAGCTCTAAGCACCTGAGAGAAAACTGCTATTAAAAAAAAAAAAAGAATACTATAAAGGTATCTTTCTTTGCTTCTGTAACATTTTGGAAGTAGAGATCATAGTTTTCTCTGAATTCTGCATCTTCTTAAAATTAATTCTCCTAACAAAATTTATTTAAGACACATGCTTAGGAAAAGTTTTAGTGTAAATAACAAGGTAGAATAAAGCCTTTATTGGCACTACTTTGAGATTACTAACACACTACTTTGAGATTACTAAAGCCATTACTAATGGCTTCAGCATTTTTAAACTTTGCAGACAGTACACATGTTTACCTAGCCAATCACTGACAACAGAAAGCAACTTACCACTTCTTATCTCGAATTTTGTAGCAGTGAGAAGAAAATTCTCCAGCAAGAGCTTTTACAGCATGCTATAATCAGGATGACACTATTAGATTTGGGACTTAATCCAGTAATTACTTTTTTTTATTTTGCTCCTGTAAGGTAATAGGGTTTATGTTATTACAAAAAATGATCACAGAACTTTTATAACAGATCACATATATAGATACAGGACTGATGGGAAGGATGCTCAATAATGACATGACAGTATCATGCCAAAAACAGATATTGCATTTTTTCTGTCAAGTTTAGTTACGTTTGCCTTGCTTAGGCCGGCCTGTTGGAGGCACGGGTAAGGCCACAGACCACTCTTACTGAAATTCAGTTCACTATGCAGAAAAGTCTTCAGCAGGCAGTTAAAGTCACAAAGAAAACAGAGAGCCTGGCTCAGCTGTGATGTAGCTCAACATGGAGGAGAAAAACCTTGTTTATGCACCAGAAATAAAAATGGAAAGCATATGGACCAGAAGCCTTAAGATTCTTTCCAGATGAGCGTTATAACTGTGAGGTTATGCATAAACAGCTGCAACTTAATCTTGTGTTCCCTTCTTTCAACATATTTTAGTTCTAAATGGAAGATATAGATTTTATTCACATGTCTCCAGAACTACGTCTGGAGGCTGCTGAGCAAGGACAGAGCTCAGAAGTGCTGGTTATAGAAACTTAATTCCTGTTCTAGGAGCCAAGTTCTTTTAAAGAGTGATTATTATTTATTTTACCTAAATCTGTGTCGAAAACTAGGCAGCACTATGAAGGTCAATGCTGTAAGTTAAATAAGTAGTTACCTGTGTAAGGCACATACTGGGTTTTAGATGCTGGGTCCTACAAGTAAACTTGCTTTACATATCAACTCAAATTAAAATTTGTTAATACAATCTGAATGTTGCTAATGCTAATATTTTGAAGTACTTAAGTGATTCTAGACTAAGCAGGAAAGTGTCAGTTTTCTTTTTCTAGCACTGTTTATGTTTGCATAGGCTTTAGCTTTGGTTTCTTCAGCCAGGAAATGGTATGTAATTATTCTGAATGTGTTCTTTTATTGCTTAATTAAAACTAAAGAAAATGGTATAAAGTAAACTCTATCACACTGACATTTGCACAGCAGCACATTTGCAATCAACTGAAAGTACATTTGTCCTACATCATTAACAATATAAAAGATACAAATTATTTATTTACAATGATATTAATAATAAAATATTAATTTGTTGAAGAAAACACTGTATTAATAATAAATAATCCTGATCTGCATGAACATAATACCAGGATGAAATTGCTTTAATTTGGTTTAGAATTAATTAAATACAGACTTACACTCCGAGAAAAAACTTCTACTGCCTTGTAAACAGTGGTAAAATACATGTCTCAAAACAGCCTCAAAGTAAGAACCTGCATAAGTGTGTCGTAAAAATGGATTAATTTACTGCGCTGTATCATTGACCATTAATTCTGACAGTGTTATTTTTTCAGAGAAAAAGTTCCATATAAATAAAAGACACGCAAAGTCTAGAATTCAAAACCAATATTCGAAGACAAAACAACTGTATTTTGCATTACCTACTTTCTAATTAGGGAAAATATACATGTGACTTTAATGATAAATCCATAGACATCACTTTTTAAAAAACCGAAATCTTCAAAACAGGGAAACAAAGAATAATGAAACAATGGCTATGGTGGGTCAGAAAAAAATCCCGTTCCTGAGTATAACTATAGACCTAACACAATAGATTCATAGGCATTGTTGGCTGCAACTGAAAATCTTTAAAGCAAGTATATGCTGTTCTTCTAATAGGATTTTACAGTGTTTCAGTCTCCCAGTAATATACTTATGAAAGTGGTCTTTGTAAATAGTTGTACTGATTTTCAAGTGTTTGGGACTTTCCAACTGTTTATGTCTACCTTCCCCTCAACTTTTCTTCCTTTTTATCTAAACTTGCTCCAATGGTAAATTATCTTCCTTTTTCCATGCATCTTTTTCCAAACTGTTTTTTTGAAGTGTACAGGAAAGCTATGACAATAGTGATGACATCCCTACCCTTGAATTTGTAGCACAATGCTGAGTGTTTCTACGCCCATCCTCAATAGGCGTATTTCCAGTTGCTTTACTTCCACTTGGTATTATATACATTAGCAATCTTTTCATGCAGGTCCCATACAACAAAGCCCAAGTATCACATTTTGTAAAACATCTGACACAAATATTCATGTACCAGAATGTACAAGTGATTTTATCCTCATCAGCAAGCAGACAGGGAATGGTTGCAACTCACGCAGACATATCTGAGTTAGTCCTAATTAGCTCAAATACTGGTAACAGCATAGCAGAGCAGAAAGAGCTAAGCAAGCTAGCTGCCAAAATGCATCCTTTACAGTATCACAATACCTTTACAATATCACACCCAGCAAACAGCAAGTTTGAGACCAAAGAAACAATGCAGCACATACCATCCAAATCCATCAAAAATCCTCCCCATGCTTCAACTTGTTTCACTATGGTCTCAAGGAAAGTTGCTCTAGTGAGTTAAGTGAGATTACATTAAATTTGTAAGCCAATAGATTCATAAGTTCCTTCAAGGAACTACCCTTATTTGTTCAAATAAGAGCCAAAAAATTTCAATGAACTCGTTAAATTGCATTGTAACATTTCCAGGACTGACTTCTAATGTCATAATGTTCATAACTACAGTTTACTCAAACTATTAATAAATCATAACTCTTGAACTATTAAAAAAGGCATTGGTAATATATACATACATGCAATAAAAAAGAGAATATTCTTAATAAGTCATGTTAAAATATGCAATATACATATATAGACATAGATGGAAATATTCGTAAGAAGAAAAGGTGGTGGTATACAATATCCTAAGCAAAACCAAAGTATTCAGAAGTTTTCAGGTCTCCTTTGGTGTAAATGCATTAATTTTCATAACTAAGAGTCCCATTGTAAAGAATGCTGCAACATTCCTACATGCCTTACAATATCATTAAAACTGCACAAGCCTCTCATGACTAATTGATTTCACTGAGATTGCACCATCATAATTAATAATCTAAGCTAGCCATTTAGGCTACTGATAGTCCATTATTAGTGGAGAATGTCAGGAAGTTTTCTTTCACCTGAACATAGATATCTTTCTCAAAATGAGATTTATCATTCTTGGCTAACATCTAGCTCTTCTCTCTCCAGTTCTGGAAATATCACAGACAATTTCCTAAGATCAGATGCCAAAAGTTTAGATAGTTAAGACTAGGTAAGCAAAATCCCGCCATTACTTGCCACAAGCTTCTTCTACTAGAAATGTGCAAAAAAAAAACAAACCCCAAACCAAGCCTACCCTAAAAAAAGATACATTCTGCTTTGTCTTTGTCAAGCTTTTACAGCTACATTCTCCAGCTTATTAAATAGACATTCACAAAGTCTTATGAGCTAATACTATGCCATGGGACTTTAGTACAATAATGATCAGGAAATACACCCAGAGTGAAAACTAACTTCAGCTAACCAAAACAATACCTTGTAAATATATTTTTAAAAATGCAAAGCATAAGTATTCTTCTTTAAGATACGAAACACATGTTGCAAACTATCAACATACTCAGAAGAAAACATTTACTTAGATATAAATCTTTTCCAGAGTGGAACTTCAGCATTAATTCTTAACTTAGTTAATGCTATCTAAGCATACAGTCAAACTCTTAAGCAAATGGTTTCCTTCTACTATTTACTCTTCGAAGAATTTTTTTGTTTTTATCAAAGCAGTTTTACCCAGATCTTGATTATTTTGTGAATATTTTTCCTCTATGATTGTGGCTGGTGGAAGGCGTAGAAGATGAGGAATAAAATTGCATAAATTTACCTTCATATCTGAGATATGGTGTCTTACTGGTGATTAAGCTTTTTTCATAGGTATGCTTTTGTTACAGGTTACATTTTCAATATAAGAAATAAGCCTTTCGGTCCCTACTACTTCTACCTTTAGCTAGCCATTAAATCCTGCTATGAGGTAAACCGAAAGCTAGAACAGAGATCAGTGGGAAGAGAACAGACATGGTCTGGTTGAATTGCTGCATTCCTTAACAAAAAGGCTTATGCTGCAATACCATCACAGGATAAATCTGTTCATAAATGAGCTATGAAATATAGCTATTGTAGTTGCATACCTAAAAGCTCACTTCCATCAGATGTAGAAGTACAATTACAGATGTCCTTTAAACTAAAATTATAAGTAGTTCAAATTTAATGATTTATTTTTTCCTTCAGAGAAAACTGAAAAAAAGACCTGAAAATTCCGAAATAAATTATTCTAATTTTTTTTTTTCTGATAGATCACAAGCTGATGTGAAGATGAGACATTTTCAGGTTGAAACAGAACCTAATTTTGATAACTTGAAAGCCTGAAATAAAACTGAATTTGTCTTGCATACCAACATACTGGCAATTGAAATAAATAAATATTTCCCACAATTTGACTGTCAAATAAATATCAAGTAGCTATCTGTCATGGTTTAAGCTTAGTCGTAAATTAGAAAACCACATAGCCTGCTCGTTCCCGCCCCCCCCCCCCCGTGGAGGGATGGGGAGGAGAATCAAAAGAATGCAACTCCCACGGCTTGAGATATCAACAGTCCAGTAATGAAGGTATAACACAAACCACTGCTGCTACCACCAGGAATAATATTGATAAGGGAAATAACAAGGGAAGGGAATACAACCGCTCACCACCTGCCGACCAAGCAGTGATCTAGCCCTTAGAGGTAACTCCCAGTTACATCCTGGGCATGATGTGCTGTGGTATGGAATACCTCTTTGGCTAGTTTGGGTCAGGTGTCCTGTCTCTGCTTCCTCCTGGCTTCCCCTCCTCCCAGGGCAGAGCATGAGGCTCAGAAAGTCCTTGGTCAGAGTAAACATTACTGTGCAGCAACTGAAAACATCTGTGTTATCAGCGCTGTTCCCAGGCTGAAAGTCAAAAACACAGCACTGCCCCAGCTACTAAGAAGGAGAAAAATTACTGCTACTGCTGAACCCACTACACTATCTAAATGAAACATAACATTTTGGAGCACCTACGAATTACCTAAACCTAGAAAGGTAATTTGAATTGAAGTCACTTCTAGGTGTGGACTATGTACCTTAACTTTATATAGTCAGAAGGAAAAAAATCTGGTCTACGACTTCATTATTTTCGGTTGTCAATATAGAATATATAAATAGAGGAAAGAAATATCCCAGTTTTAGTATTCTTTTTTGTTTAAAAAGTCAAGTAACTCCTCTTGAATATTTCAATGAACACCAAGAAAATACAGAGCTTCTGTGTGAAATAACTGAAGCACATGGCATATTTCTTATTACTCAATAGTAGAGAATGATGGGCAAGGCAAGGTAGCAAAGACAGGAGAAAAAGCTGTTTAAACAACATCTTGTCAATATCTTATTTTCTGAGCAAATTATCCATGCCAGCTATGTGAAAAAGCAGCTGCAGAAAATAAGTTGCATGCCTTGCTTGTCATTATGTCAGCTGTTACCTTTTCTGAAACTAACATAATTTTATTTTTATGCCATTTTGTAAAGCAAATATTGTAATCCAAGGGAATTTGGGTTACATGCAAATTTGCAATAACTTAATTATTAACTATTTGCAATAATTTAAGAAACTGAAAAATAAGATCAGTTTAGGTTTGAGGTTGGGTTTTGGTGTGGTTTCTTTTTACAGTTTCTTTTTAAAATAAATTCAAAGTTTGATGATTAATTAATTCCTAAGTAGGCATAATACAAAATCAAAACAGTTTTCAGCTTCATTTCAGTTAAGATTTTTCCCTTTATATCTATATTTTCTAGAGATAATAGAAAGAATTTCAATTACAAAGACCCATGGCTAAATTCCCCTTCACTTAAAGAAGGTCAGACTTTCACCTTTTGATGCTTATGTTATCTTTATATACCCTTCACTGTAAAAGCACTAGGCACTGAGCAAATGAAGTCAGCGGAATTCAACAGAGATGGAATTGGCATTAACATGGCTTGCTACAGTTCACCCCAACGATCCAGTACGGTTATGTTATGTGGAAATAAAAAGGTTATAATGAGAGCAGAGTACAAAACAACATGAATTCATTCTCACAACAGTGATTGTAATGTTAATAGGACATTGTGCAAACACAATCCACCGTATTATAATTTAACGAATTTAATCATATGTCCATTTCCAGTTGCAATTTACTTTTCTACTTACTGTAATAAATTCACATATTATGTGTAAATTCAAAAACACAGAGAAAACACTTCACACCGATCACTATCTCTGATTTCTCCATCTGTCATTGTGCAATGTGTGAAGCAACAGATATTTAATATCACCTCTGTATATAACCCAGCTCAATACCAGTAGCTCCATTTCTAATTCCTACTGTTTCATTTCCATTCACATGAAGGACAGGAAGGTGATCAGGAATAGTCATCAGGGATTCAACAAGGGAAAGCCACACTTTATCAGCTTGATAGAAGTCTGTGGTTAAATGACTGGCTTGACAGATGAAAGAAAAGCAGTGGATATTACCTACCTTGACAATGGTAAGGCCACGCCTGGAGTACTATTGTCCAGTTCTGGGCTCCCCAGCACAGATGAAATATGGTGCTATTGGACAGAATTCAGTGAAGGGTCACAAATACGATTACGGGACTGGAGCATTTTTCATATGCTCCATGTGTGAAGAAGCTAAGAGAAATGAGACTGAAGGCTTTGGGAGATCTTGCTAATAAATACCTAGAGGGTGGGTGTAAAAAAGAAGGAGCCAGGCTCTTTTCTGTGGTGTTGACTGACAGGACCACAAGACAATGGTCACAAACAGATGGCTGTTTTTGAACACATGAAAACAAACCCTCTTTAACTATCAGAGTGACAGCACTAGCACAGGTTGCACAGAGAGGTTGTGGAGTCTCCACACTTGGAGGATGAGCTTTGAAAGTCCCTTCCAACCCATACTGTTCTATGATTCTACATCCAAAAGCCATGTGGACATAGACCTGGGCAATTGGCTCCAGGTATCCCTGCCTGAGCAGGGGATTGGCCTGGATGACCTGCAGGGGTTCCTTCCAACCTCAACCATTCTACAGTTCTATGAATTTTAAGTATTGATGACAAACAGTAACTTCATAGGTGTGACCTAAGAAAATGGAGGATCATGATGCCAAAATGTTTTTATTTTGCTGATACATACCAAAAAAATTACATTCCATTTGCCTCACTTAATGTTGATTTTGACAGAACATGGGACCTAAGGTTTTGGTCCTATAAAGACTGAGATTTAACAAGACCATTTTGTACCGATATGGTCCCTTCCACCAAAGGAATGGAGTAAATACCAAAAATAAAACTGCAATGATTGCCAAAAAGCACACACAAAATGTCCATTTATATATACATAGGTAATATTATATAAATAAAGAATGTGATGTTTATATATCTATAAAGCAGGGATTTCTTACAGGGTTAAAATACAGCAGGGTTGAAATACTAGAAGCAGGACGAAGATTAATCTAAATTTGAAGATACTCCCAATTGTGGCCCAGGAACAATACCTGAATTACATCATTCAGTTTTGTGACTTTCTGCAGCAGGAAGAGATGACAACATGACATTTTTTAATAACACTGCAAAAATGGCAAGCATAAAGCATTCAAATACAGCAATGGTTTAGGTCTCGAGGCAGCAACATAACTAAAACCAAGGACAAGACGCTACTTGAAAACATATTTAGTGTATTCCAAAACCATTATTTCTTAAAGCAAATACAATGTGTGTGCCAGTCTCCAGCAGTTTTACTGTGTTTTCTTATTTGATGTTTCAAAAAGTTTTGTTCAGTAATCAAAACCCCCAAAATGTATGTGCATCCTACAAATTCTAGCCATGTATAGTACAGGGATATTTGATTTGATACAGTCTTTATTTGCTACAGTACTCAATAACCTGTCAAATTAATCCTTTCTTTTGCTTTCTGGACTTTCTTAAAAGAAATCCACAGGGCAGCCGAACAGGGAAGCTGGCTAAACTGAGCTCTGTAGTCCTGCAGTTTTATCACTATCAGCATCCCAGCCAGCAAATTCAAAACTAGTTTTGATTTATTCGTGAAGAGACGAATTTGCATCTCTGAAATGAAAGGTTACTACAGATGAGCTTTCCATATAAAAACATGCCTCATTTTCTATAGTCCACTTAGGTGGCCTCAGAAGCAGTGGCTTCTCTTTGTTAGGCATGATTTTGTCTTACACTTACTTCACCTTTGGTGGATTCAACTGACTTGATGTTACTCCTAGTATTAACACTGCAGTTGGTTTCAATCTTGCATCTTTAAGCTACTTCTAGATGAGGGGACAGGTGAGCACCCTGTCATGTTACAGTGAAGTTAAGGTCAACTGATGATCCAGACAGGGAGATGTCCTGACACTGTATTCCAAAGTGTATGTTAAATGGAAAGCTATAATTAAAAAAAATAGTAAGCACTTGAAATTAACCTTTCAGCAGCCTCAAAAGATAAGTCTATGCTATCAAATTAACCAGTGTCTGTGAATGTTCCTGGGCACTGAGCTCAATCATTCATACCACAGAATTACTAGAATAGTTTCTGGCACATTTGCAACCTCGATGTTTTCTTGCAAGCTATTCCCATGCATGGCTTAGCAGGTAGCAAAGAACAACGAGTTTACACAAAACCATCTTGTTTTGGAAGCTAAAAACTAATCTTTGTAGTAAGTAGCAAATTTGCATGCTGTTTAAAATAAGAAATCCACCAGACAATGGAAGACTGATATTTAAAATACAAAGGAGAAGCAAGTGGTTTGTAACATTCATACCATATGTCTTGCATGTATTCTCAGGCTGCTGAAGAGCACTTTACACTGTTCAGGTGCTTTTTGCATTAATGATCTGAATTCTGAACTGGTCTTTCTAGAAGCAGACGTTCTCAAAGTATAATGTCCCAGGGCTGCCAATTCCTGCATTTATTTTCCATATAATAAGTGCAGAGGTACCATTCAGTCTAAAGTTCAGCTCCCAGAATAGCACAGTCAAATGAGGTGGGAGGTTTTTTTGTTGCTTATTTTTTTCCTTTTTTTTTTTTTTTCCTTCTTATTCACCAAAAATCTATTTTATAGATGGCAAGCCCTGTGTCTGTTAGTCATTTAGGGGAAAATGATTACAAAGATCAATTCTCTCTGTGTATTTTTTGTTGTTGTTGTTTGTTTTGACATCTCCAAAGAATGTTACTTACATTGCAATTGTTTAGTTTTTCAGTATGGTAGACAGTATTATGGAAAAAGATAAATTATTTTTAGATGACTAAGAGCCAGACCCAACTCTCCTTAACTTAGGTCAGCAAACTGCCATTGATAGCAATTGATTTTGGACCTGATCCAAACCAAGTTAAGAATACAATGGCGTGTCAACAGCCAGGCTGTATTCACTTTTGGCTAAGTATTCTAGGATGGGAAATAACCAGATGCATCACTGAAATTATAGCTGTCACTGAACTTTTGATTAACTTCTGGGTTTGCACTAAAAAGAGTTCCAATGCTATTTGTGCAACTTAACCATTTGGAAACACCAGTCCGTCAAAAAAGACATACTTATAGTTGGTTGATTACAGCCATGCCCTTGACATCAGTAAGTACTTAACAAAGTACTAGATTATTGCTAGAAAACTGCAGGTATAAAAACCTGATATTTTCCATAATCTATGTTAAAAACATTTCAATGCTGAACAATTCAAGGCACCCATATTTAATAATTAAAATAATTTTTAATGCACAATTTCACCTGTAGAAAATACTTGGGCCTTCATGGTGGGATAAATATTAATTCCTTTCTGTCCTGGGTTCAGCAGTAGCAGTCATTTTTCTCCATCTTAGTAGCTGGGGCAGTGCTGTGTTTTTGACTTTCAGCCTGGGAGCAGCGCTGATAATACCGATGTTTTTAGTTGCTGCTCAGTAATGTTTACTCTGACCAAGGACCTTCTGAGCTCATGCTCTGCCCTGGGAGGAGGGGAAGTCGGGAGGAAGCAGAGACAGGACACCTGACCCAAACTAGCCAAAGAGGTATTCCATACCACAG
>WYDI02009705.1:6173-20150 GCA_009867235.2 Psittacus erithacus
CCAGTAACTAAGGTATAACACAAACCACTGCTGCTGCCACCAATAATAATAATAATGATAAGGGAAATAACAAGGGACGAGAATACAACCGCTCACCACCTGCCGACTGACACCCAGCCTGACTGAGCAGTGATCTAGCCCTTCCAGGTAACTGCCTGTTTACATCCTGGGCATGACATGCTGTGGTATGGAACACCTCTTTGGTCAATTTGGATGAGGTGTCCTGTCTCTACTTCCTCCCGGCTTCCCCTCCTCCCTGGCAGAGCATGAGGCTGAGAAGGTCCGTGGTCAGACTAAACATTTGAGCAGTAGCTAAAAACATGGATGTTATCTGTGTTGTTCCCAGGCTGAAAATCAAAACCACAGCACTGCACCAGCTACTGAGATGGAGAAAAATGACTGCTACTGCTGAACCCAGGACGAGGAGTAGAGCACATATCTCCGGGAAACACACACTTTCTCTTTTTTCTTTTTTTTTTTTTTTTTAAGCAAAAAAATTGAACAGCTTAGAAACCAAGTACATGGGAGCAACCAATACATTAGTCTGGAATGGGGTGGGCAGGAAGTGAGGGGGGCATGCGTCTGTGAAATACCTTTGGTACCTGGCAAATTCTCCCTGTGCTATTTAGAGTCTAATTCTATTTATGTTGTGCTTGAACTCGTGCAAGCTGAGAGTTTAATAACCACAATCAGTCATCTAGGTGTTGAGAGTAATAGCGTATTAGATTGATGGGAATTACACTCAAAATATTACCGTTGACAACTGTTCTCAGTATTGTTTTCTGAATGATTTTATATCTGCTTTTCTTTATTTAGACCATGTTTCTTTAGCTTATTTTATGGTGATGGGAGATGGTAGGGGGATCACTCTGATTCTGTTCTGATAATTCAGGGGTGTCTTTCACTGTGTTTACGACCATGTCAATTTCTAAGGGGAAAGTCAAAAATCTTTTTGGGTTGTGCTATCTTCTCTGCTCCAAAACATTGCTGCGTGCAGTCTCTAGCTTGTTTTGTGAGCTCAGAATACATGGGTAGTCCTGTCCTTCAGATGTGCAAAATGAAAGTTGCAGGAAAGATACACATTCATATGAAAATTAGTTCTGCAAACGGTCTATCAAAATACCATTTTTTTAATGCAACAGTATCAGCAATGCATTTGTTGCTTTCTTGTTATGTGGAACATTAGAATCAAAGCTACCCATTATAACATTGAAGATATTCAAGACAGTAAAGCTGATTGTAATTGAAAGAATATTTATATTAAATGGCAAATATGCTCATTTTTAATATACAGAAAAGCATTCATTAGGAGAAAAGTAATTCATTTCTTTTGAATGGAATGCAATGTAAGTTTAATTTTCAGAACATTGCCTGGGGCAATGGTTTGACATATTCTTGAAACTCATCTGATCAGTTCTCAGAATTATGCTGAGAAATGTCACTTACTATGGAAAATACCTGTTTAAGCAATGAGCCTCAGAAAAGAAAACCTATTTTCTTTCTTTTCCTTCACAAATTGCTTTGTGCATTTCAGTGGCAAGGGCAACAGTTAGCTCTAATTGTGTATTGAGCTTGTTTTTATATGATTATGGAATCAATTCAGAGTCTTAACAGAAAAATGATATGGATTGAACCACGTCCCTTGTGCTATTTTTGTGAAGGTGACCTTAAAGAATAAGTGTAAAGACTGTTAAGTTTAAAATTCAGTGCTTTTCAGCTGTAATGACATGAAGCTCAAAATTACTCATGTGACATTTCCTCTAAATGAAACAGGCTTTTTCATCTGAAATAGTGGCAAAGATACATTGTATACATCAGACATGGCTTTTGAGTGAGTGAATAAATATGATAAAGTTACATAATATCATTTACAGGACTTGCTAATATAAGTATTTTCCTATACCGTCATTCAGTATCATGAAGATTTCGATAGACTTACTAGATCTTACTGGACAGTGAAATGCTATTTTAAATGCAGTCAAATTAGTGTGGTTAAACAGATGGTAAGTTTTCCAGAGTTTAAAACCGAACTTTGATGGTCTTATTTCATATGGTGCAAAGCTTAGTTTTCTGCCAAAAGCCCTGTTTTCATATCTGAATCAAGATTTCTGGTTGTATACAGCAAGTACAGCAGAATGCATTGTGTGGACGGTGGTACAGGAGTAGTTTTAATTATTGGGTATAACACTCCAGACTATTTTACCTCCTTCATTAAGAATATATATATATATAAAAAAAGTCTGTACTTATTTTAAAAACTTAGGATTGTTCATGATATTTTGTAGAAAATGTCATGTGCATTTCCAATTAAAAAAGTATTCATAATGAAGAAAAATTCTTTGCAGAGGAAAGAAGTTTCCTTTGGTACACATAGCGCAGGCTGTGGCGCAGAACATGGTCTCTGCAAGAAATGAGAGGAGCTTCCTTAAAAGGGTTACAATGATTTTGTACTTACATTGAAGTGAACTCCACCTTTGACTACACTTGTTGCTAACCTTGATTTAAATGTTCACATGTTAATGCATGTGTAAGTAGTTGGATGTGCAAATTGATGTATCTACAATCCATTCTGACCCTTGTTACCTGAAATGCCTGTGGCTTTATAATTTAAAAGAGTATTTTTAGCATTCAGGTGCTTTGTGACGGAGGTCAGTATCTTTTTTTATTTCCTTCTCATTAATTCCTAGGTTTACAGGTTGGAAAACGGAGAGAAAAGAAAAAATCATTCACTGAAGGTGAATTACGAAGGGCAGCAATAGGACCCAGGTCACTGTAATCCCAGTCATATGACTTCCTTTATTCTTAATCAAATTGCCTTTCAAGAAATGTTAGTTTTAATTGAATAGAAGTAGTCCTATCTCTAAGCTTCATTATGGTGTCATTAGGAAACTAGGGAGATGAGAAAAGGATGTCAGAGTTCCGTCAGCAGGACCTTAAATTCTGTTTATAAACTGTAATGTAATTTCAGATTCCAGTTTATTTAATTGGTAAGAACACTGGTTTCTTTTGAACCCTTCTGAAACATAAAAATACTAGTCATGTTGTAAAGGAGCATTCCAAATTATAAAAATAAATCAATTGAATGACTCATCTCCCTTTAAACATTTGTAGGGTTTGGAAACAACAAGGCAGTTGTAATTGTGGGGGAAAATTGTTTAAATACAGTACTTGACAGCTCAAAAAAATCACACATGTTGTGGCTGAGGTATAGCTACATGGATGCTAGTGTTTGGGACCGTTCGGAAATAGTAAATTTTTAGATGCTTTCTTTTGATGCTGAGGCATCGTTATTATCCTGAAATATTCAAGTAACAGATTTGGCTCTACATGATATTTTGGTTTGGGTTCTTTTTTATATTTTTTTTTCTTTGAACATAAGAAAGTTTATGGTTTCAGGCTTTCGTCCGCAAGCAGAGAATTGTGTGACTCTGTGGGGGTGCGTCTTTTAAAGCAAGAAGAGGAGAAAAATGTAATGTTGGGAGACTGTTTAAAACCAAGCAGTTGGAAATCTGCAGCACCATATGTGAACATTTTAAAGTAGTCTTTTTAATTACACAATGTTTTAAAATTTGCAGCATATGTTTGTCTGTTGGGATGACTAATTGATGTCCACTAGGTTTTCACAACACTCCTAAGGAGCAGAAGCTGCACTCCAACATTGTGACATTTTGTTTTTTAAAGTAATAATAATGGAAAGCTGCAAGTGTTAGGAGGTAATGGCAAGGTAGGCACTAGCCAGGCATTTTGCCCTTAAGTTCATGTATTTCAAATTGCTTGCCGTTCCTATGAGGTTTATGAAGGAACTAAAGTTAAAGCTGTCTCCTTAATTTCTTCTGAAATTACTTTTCCAGCTGATTTCTAATCATCTGAGAGGTAGAGGACAGAGGATGTGTCCTGGAAGTGCATTGGCTTGTTTCTTTGGTTTGTTTTTTTTTTTCTCTGGACAGAGCACAGCCAGTGTTATCTTTGTGAGGCAGTCTCACGAATGTGCCTTATCCCTGGCCAGTTCCTTCCCTGTTCCTAGAGGGGATAAACCAGCTTTCATCTGCTTCTGCTCACCACTTGTGCTATCTGTAGGGCTTTTCTTTTGAGGCATTTCTTTTATGCCTTTGGTAATCTAAGGCCTAAGCAGTTGGCCTTGTTAGTTTCCACCCCCACTAAATTGAGCCAGGGACTAAGGGAGGGCTAGCAGTTCAAATCCAAGCATGGCTGTGATAAACCCTACACTGATTTAAAACAGAAAAACAAACCTCAAACCACGTTTTCTAACATTTGCTTCATCACTGTACTTTAGAAAGAGATGACTTAAGGAACTGCATCTTCTTTTCTTCCTCTTCGCTTTTCTTTGTTGTCTTGGCATTTTCTTTCTCTGCTTTCAGAATTTGCAAGTTGGCTGTATTTAAGCAGCATTTTACCCCTCTTTATTATTCACTCTAAAGATAGGTTGTGCGTTCATTACATATACAGTAAAAACTAATGAAGTGATAGGAAACACTGGATACAACAATTTAACCCTCTCCAGCAATGACACTTGCCACACAAATGTGCTCTGTGTTGCAAGCATCAGCTGTGTTTTGAGCAGACTTCAGTTGTGTTTAAAATATAAGCTGCCTTCTGGTTCCTGGATGGAGCCACAGGTGTCCCTTTTTCCAGTCAGAACATGTGCAAAAATGAGAAATATTTGTAGTTTTAAAAGTGCAAAAATTCTTTTCGCCTCTTCATGTTTTTCAGAGTTTAGTCTCAAATGGATTTGGCATTCTGCATGATGCAGGCTTGCATTAACAGACTCAAAGAGGCTGACTACAAGGAGTTAATGCAAGTGAAGGATGAGCTCTTATTTAGCCTTCCATTTAGTTTCACTTGATCTGAAGTGATTTCATCAGCTTCGCTGCTCTCTAGGAAGAAACAAGTCCTAGTTGTAGGCTGAAAACTGAGTTATGGTATGATAAGAGAATGAGGTGGAAACTTGCAATGACCCTGTCTGTTGTAGGGTATTAATAACATGAAAGCCTAGGTTGCCCAACAGTCTTTTGTCTGAAAAGTTTATCCCAAAGAACATGCAATTTATTCATCTGGATGGGTGTAGCTGGTATTTTGGTACTGAAAGCCATTTATTTTCCTTTGCTATGCTGAGAAAAGTACACTTCAGTGTTCTCCCTGTCTCTTTGGTCCTAGCAGAGAACCTGTATCCTGATGCTTTTTGAATACTTGCCCAGCTTTTATTTTTGAGACCAGTTGGTTTCTCTAAGGTTTATATAGTGTTTCAATCCTGAAAACAGATGCAAGAGGAAAGTAAACCTACAGGCATGTTGATTGAAGGAGAGATGTAGCCTCCAGTATTCCCTCCTAGCTGTTTTCCTGGCAACCTGCTTTTCTTACTGAGGAGTTCAAGTGTGGTCCTGCAGCTTCTCAAGAGCAAACTGCCTGCCTGTTAAGGTGCCTGTGAGATCTGGGATGCCAATACTGTAGCTATTGGTCTGCAATATTGGTCTGCAATTACTGATCCAAGTATACAATCTTTGCATTTATTAAGAAATACCTATTTGAATTTGTCCACTCCACAGAAAGCAAGCCTGCAATGAAGGACTCCCATGAGTCCATGTCATATAAAGGTCACAGGATATAGATTACTGTGTAATGAGAGTTTGAAAGTAAATATGCCCACATATATGCATATATGTGTGCATGTAAACATGTATGTAATATGTAGGGTGCATTTACATATGTATGTGCTGGTTTTTTTAAACTTCAGACCCTCTTGCATGGTGAATACATATGGTTTCTTTAGTCATCCATTTTCTGTCTTGAATTGTAATTTTTACACTTGTTAGTATTTCTGGGAACAAGCTATATAGCCACAAACCTGAAGCAATGAAAAAGAAGAAATATTTATCATTATGTTGTTCCATCTTCTGACAGATGAAAGTAACATTCTTATTGCTTCCTTCTTACACATTAGCTATACGTTCCCCTTAGAATTTTTTACCATCAGAAATTTAAAGGAAAGAGTGATAGCCATGCCAGGAGGAGAGAGGAGTTGACCTGCAGACATACGGCATCTTAGTTTTCTGTTGTTTAATTTCCCATTGATTTTTTCCCTGTAGTTATTTTCAGTCTCGCTTAATAAAAGCTAGACAAAATAATACTGGATGCCTAAGCATATATAATAGTTATGAAAAAGTATTCTTCATCTTTGGTTAAGGTTTTGCACTGTCTTAAGGCATTTCCATTTCTGAAGGGAAACTTTGTAAATTATAAGGAACTTTGGAGAAGTTTAGGATTTCTTAATGCTTCAGCAGTAACTAAAGACTTGTTATCAAATGTCTTCCACTGATGCAATAGTTTTGAAACTAAATTTCGTATTTAATGTGAAGATTCCTTCAAATATTTAATATTTTAAGTTAGTGTTTGACCTTATGCAAAAGTAGAAAAATTTTATAATAAAGGATCTGTTTAACTGACTGATTATACTGTCCTCATTCGTGCATGTAGTTTGATTGATTTTATTGATGCTTCTCATCTAAGTCCTCTGCAATTTTATCTGAACAATCCAAAACCAATGGTACTGTTTATTTCAAACCTTTGCCTACATGTGTTACCCCACTTTTTTTTTCTTTACCTTTATTTAAAACATCCATATTTTCACTGAAGTAGTCGCAGACCCTTTTTCCAAAAATCATAAACAGAAGAAGAAATTAACTTAGAAACATTTCATGAGTATGGTGTTAGCTGTTCAGTCTGGATTTGAAAGGTGCTCTCCTGGGATCCATGCAAGAAACAACTGCTGTGTTATGTATACTGTGTACTCATTGTATATATAAATATAAAAGGGGATGATAATTTTGTTCCAGGTCTAATATGTGTAATAAATTGAGTAAACTAATGGGCTTATGAATGGAAGTATCCCATCTTATTTAATCGTCTAAATGCATGCATTTTATTGTAGTTGAAGTACAGTTACTGTAATTCTTTATATGCATGCACTTAAATTAAAATGTTATGTGTTATAATTTGCTGGTGGTATGAAGTGAAAAAAAAGATGCCTTAAGGTTTCCAAAACCTGACTTACACGTATAGCGATCGTTTCAAGAACTTCTGTATAAAATCACTTGGTCTTTTTGTCATGAATTTTCCATTTAAGTCAATGGAAGCCATATAGCTAAAATCACACTGAATTCACTGCAGATCTAGGGCATGCTTAAGGGGCACTTCATCTGAGCAAAGAAATCATTGCTTTGACTGTGGCTATGTTAAGTGAGAGATGGAAGTGAATAGCTTTTAGTTTATTGCTCGTTTGAAAGCTGGAGGGAAAAATGGCCTTTGTCTACCTGCCAAGCTCATCCCTCCCCTGCCCAGACTTCCTAAAAATGCACATTTGAAGTCTGGCAGCAGTTACCTTGGATTTCTTTCAGTAGCTTTTCCAAGTTGTTTTTTTTTTTTTTTTTAACCATGCTTCGTTCTTTTCCTTTTGTTGCTGTAATAAATTCCAGCTATTTTTTAAAATGTAGTAAGTAAAAACTGATGTGGCTTGAAACAGGCCCCAAAGAAAATGTCACTAAATGATAATTTGATACCTAATTCGAAGTCTGATCAATAAGATGTAGTCTTGAGTTGCTGAGTCCTTCTCTGTTGATATATGAGTCTCTTAAGTTTCTTTAGGTAAATTTTAAAAGCCTTACCTTTTTGTACTTGCTATAATGATACCTTATTGCAGATGGAGTCTAAGTGTGTGTTATAGTGCTGAAAAATAGTAATTGCAGCTTGTAGCGAATCTGTGATCTGTAAATATGAAACCTTGTTGTTATGTAATTAAATGAGGAAGATGAAGTTATGAAGTCTGTTGATACCTTCAAAAATAGTGCTTTTAAGGCATTAATTAGTTGCTTTTGCTCTGAGACCAGCATAAAGAACAGCAAATATTTGTTGTTTTCATGGCAGAGCATTAAATAACAGAAGCTTTTCTTAATAGAAGTAATTTTGCATTTATTGTGGGTTTGAATTTATTCTACTTTTTTATCTTCTTCTTTAATTGGGGATTTTTTTGAACTCCTGAGACCAGCAGGGATGTCAAACAACCAATTCTTAGAGATCTTCTGGAGAGATTTGTTTTTATGGAGGAGCTAAAAAAACCCAAACAAACCCCCAAAATTGGTCTCCTATTTTTTTTTTTTTCTTCAAAGCTATGTTATGATGAAGCACCTTCTATACTCCAAAGTTCCAATGAGGTGTATAGCTACCTAAACATGGAATCTTGCAAAGTCCTGCAGCCCATTGCAAGGGCAGATGAAAATGCTTTTTGAACAGTGTGTCTTGCTAGATTATTTGATGAGCATGCCCATTTATACTTTCTCCATGTAAGACACGTGTTACTTCCAGATAGCTTTTATGTTTGAGGTTGAGTGACTACTCATACCAAGAACAGTCAGGAAACAGTTTTGCAATTATAGCAAAAGAAGCCCTTTTAGATGAATTCAGTTTCTGTTACTGTTCAAACTGGATTCAGATTTTATTAGTGAAACTGAGAAGGAGGCATTGATGGTAAGGGTAAGCACATGTCTAAGGGAGTAGACTGTGCAAAAGCTAAACCTTGGGGTGAGTTTAGCAATGAATTCCTAAGCTGTGCTTTCTGTTTGCTGCACTGCTCTTACTTGCTGGATTTTGAGAAAATCAGGTAAAACATTCCTGACACTTAAAGCCTTTTGAGAAATCATATATATTCTGTTTGTTTGAGTGGTTAGATATTTTAAGCTGGTTGTCTTGAAGCACTAAGCTTAATTTGCTTTCATTTAGTTTTCTACAAAGCACAAAGGTAGACAGTTTATTGGCATCTCACAGAGATCATCATCTTGTCATTTGCCCATTTTACTTCCTTTAGGAGTTGTGAAGAAATATATTCTTTTGTTTTGTGAAGCAGATTTGGCACAATCCACATGGAAGTCCTGGTTAAAAATAAATAAAATTGATAGCAATTTGGAGGTCGGTGTAACATTCTTTACCTTATGGGTTATGTCTTTGTCATCTTTGGGCAGAATACTCCTTGTAATAATATTACAGAGAGTCCTGTGAAAACAGAAAAATCTGGGTTTGGCTGACATAACATCTTTTACCCCCATTCTTTTTCCTTTGAGGATCCTCTCAGCTAGGTTTTGATGTTGTTTTAGCTATTGCAGTCTCATATCCATCTCCATCAAAATTAAAGCAACTCCTTAATAGACACTTAAATTCCAAGGATATAAAATAAGATGTGCTCTTTGTGACTGCTCATTTTCTTTCATTAAAATGCTGACCAATGCAATAGAAAGTTGTAGCAATATAATGATTTTTTTTGCTTGATAAAGATGCTACTATAGATAATGATGCTGCCAGATAAATGTCATTAAACTGAGATGTCTTTCAAATACAAATGTCAAGCCTCAGTTACTAAGCATATTGATCCAATAAATAGATTCTTTATGAGTGTGGAAGGTGTTTATTTTTGCAGTAAGGGTAGGCAGTATAAGATGATGGTTACTTAGGAGAGTTAATTTCTCTTTTTGCCTTCATGATTAAAGGAGTGCCCACTCGTGGCGTATCTGTGCAGTGCAACCTTGTCTTGGCAATGCATATATAATGGCAGAGTTTGGATATGGATGTAGGCTAAGGTTCATGCTCAAAATGCAGTGTATTTTAACTATCATTAAAGTATGGGTTTTCTATAAGAAATTTTATCTTCTGCTGGCAGCCAAGCTGGGAAAAAAATGGAGCAGTGGTGCAGAATTGACAGTTTTTGTAAAGGTCAGAGGTCCGATTAAAAGCTTGTAGCTTGTGGTTTATGTACCTCTGTGACTAAATTTCATGATTAATATGCATTATGAAGTAGTGTTTGAAATAATAGTGGTACAGAACTGACAGTCTTGGTTGAAAAAAATTGTTGGTTTACTACTAATGTTTTCATGATCTAATAAATTCTAGTTAAGCAGGGGGAAAAAATTTTTTCATAATGTGACTTTAGTATCTTTAAGGCCCCATCTGTTTAATAGATAGGGCATTTTTAAGCAAGGATTGTCTTCCTAGGAAAACAGCTTTATTTCTTAGTAGTTCACTTCTGTTGTTTCAGAGATATCCTTCAAGGAGTTTCAAGTAAACTTCAAAAAAAGAATGTTAAGAGCTTTCCCGGCCACTATGTAAGAATGATGTATTTACTAATTATTTTACAGAACCCTGGTTTGCAGCATTATTGATCTATTTCAAAAGAATTATAATTGACAAGGTTCAGTAGATGTTTGGTTTCCATGGGGCTGATATTCCTATATGAAATTAAGTTATCAAAGGTACCAAGAGCTCATTTTTTTGCATCTTGTCTCCTTATAAACAGATGTAACGAATAACAGCTTTTTAGTCATTTTGGCTTATTTAAAGCAAAAAAAAGGTAAAACTAGTTTAGTGTTCAGTGTGCAGTTTTGTCTTTGGTATGGTTTTCAAGAGGGTGGGAAGGGTTGGTTTTGGTGTTTTGTGGTTGTTTCTTTTGTGTGTGTGTTTTTTTTTTTTAATTTTATTTAAATAGTGGCATTGTGGTCTTACCAAAAAAAAAAAAGAAAAAAAAATTTTTTTCTTGGAAGCAGTGTTTAATTTAGGCAAACTAGTTTTCTGGAAGCGGCTGCACTTCTAAGCCTTTTCAATTTATGATGTAAAATGTAAGCAGATAATTGGATCTCTGGGAGACATTTCACAAGAGTTTCATAAGGTGGTGTGTATTGGATGTTTAGAAAATGGCAGTCACCACACTATTTGTATATACATCTCAGTAGTATGAATTTGAGGTGATAATGCTTCATATTGAAAGGGAAGATCAAGGTACTGGCCACATTGCTACAGCTTGAAAGATCAGGACGTGAATGGTATCTGGCCAGTGAACATAGCTGCAGGATGTCATAGCTGGTAGTCATAAGGAAACACAGTGAAGAGAAGTCTTGTAATTCACTGTGATTATAGTCAAGTTTGCTCTTGGAATTCATTTCTGCCAGTAGCAAATCCCAGAGATACGCATCATCTGCCAAGAATTCCTTCCTCCTGGCTGTTGGAAAATACAATGCTTGGAACCTGTCAAGCACTTTGTGTGGCGGGGTTACAGAAGGGTAGACAGTTGGTCTTCAAAAAGACATTGCATCCAGGCGATTTGCAGTTGTATAAACCTCTCAGCACTGGGTATTTCATGTAGAACATGTACTGCCAGCTGTCGCAGCACAGCAGCGCAGCAGAAATTGTGTTGTATTTTTACTTCTCATGCGTATGTTGTTAGAGGTAGCATGATACAGTTTTTACAGCAAAGTCCTAGGCTAGAACATCAGAAGTCACATTTCATTGACTTGTGTGCATGAAGAAAACCCTCCAAACAAAAAAACCCAACCATCCCTGACTTACAAATACCATGCAGTCTTTTCATATTTTATCATTTTTTAAAAATATATGTATATCAAGGCTGAACAAATTCATTTTCCTGTCAACATTTTATCACTCCATACAACAAACCCCTGCCAGGCATTCTTATCAGTCATGAATGCTGTGAAGTTCAGGGCCTTTGAAGACTACTTGCCAAGGATGGAGTGATGCTTGATTTTTCATCTGCTGCCTTCCTTCCCCAAGTAGGAGACATAGACTTGGCTTCAGTGAGCAGAGCAAAAAATGTCAGATATAAGAGCAGTACATGGAAGCTTTCAAAATCAGTGAATCAAGATTTCCTGAGCTTTTGCTATGCTTAGGCAATGTTTTTTATTGTAAATTTGCCTGTATTTTGCCAATATTCAAAATTATTTATAAAACATTTCTAAATGTAAAATATTAGCGATTAATATAATATGTGGATAGGAGTTTGGACTACTTTCCCTTAAATACCCTTTGTAGTAACAAAACTGTTAGTCTGTTTGGCAGTGATAGCAGCTGTGCTAAGTTCCTGTAAATAGTATTGCTATTTCTTCATTTGGCACAGAAATGTTACCTTCCTGAATAGCATCTGAGTTATTTATTAAGTGCCAGGTATCATTTAGATTAAAACACACCATAGCTGGTCTGCCTGTTAAGGAGGCTGTGAATAGTGCATGATAAGCAGAACTTAAATTCCTTGACATTAAGATGAAAAAATCAAAGATTCTTATTATTGTTGTGCTGTTTTTAGTAAACAGTACACATTTGAATAAGGTACCTGAACTTCATCCCATGTTCACCTTATATTGGCTTGTAAATGTTCTCGGGTTGTTGTACATTGCCCTACCCTTCTTTTGGGAAAACTTGCAAACTTCCCTCTGTTGATGATTAACACTTCTGTGTAGAGTTGGGTAGGTTTCATCTGGGCATTACACCCCCAGTGGAAGATATTAGTGCTGTTGAAAGAGGTTCCTTCTGCAGAGCCTTCAAGATTTGTCGCGTAGAAACTGGGAAGCTGCCTTGCAGTGTGTTGCCTGGCTCGGAAGAAGAAAAGAGCCCTAGGCCTTGTAAGAAAGAGCAAGCACAATGTGAATGTTCTTGCTTTGTGATCTGCTTCAGATAAACCAGAGTAAGTTGCTTTCTTTTGTCTTGTCTGTTTGGTTGCTTTGCACCTCAAGATTGGCTGGCAGAACAGTTTTCATCAAGGCATCCTTGCAACTCCTGGCCTGCCTAAGCTTAGACTCTGTTTTCCAAAATCCTGTGCCTTGCTTTTGCTCTCTGTGCTTATGCCTTTATCACTCATTTTGTTCACCGCCTTCTAAGTCACTGTCTAGTGCATAACCTCAGTGTTTAGTTTGACAGGGCTGCTGTAACATTGACTGACATTCTCCTGAGCAAATGTAGAGAAAGATACCAAAATTGTGAAGTAATAAAGTTATGCAGGCATGATTTTGAATGAATGAATGTATGTAAGGTGGATTGAATGACTGTTGCTTTAGTGTTATGATGTGGATTTTTTGTGGTCAAGGTCTTGACTTTATTTTTATTGATCATTCACTTTGAAGACAAGGGTAGTCTCCAAACAAAGAATATATTTAAACAACCTTTACTTTAGTCTGTTACTAATGTGTTCTTAGAAAAACTTGCAGTGAAGTGCTCTAGTGTGTGTTCATACCTGGTATTGTTTTTAGAGTCTGTGTTAAAATGGCCTTAAACTTGCCCATATATAAATTGTTTAAAAAATCGTGAAAATGAAGACTTTAAAAGCAGTATAAAACTTAAGTGATCTTTACTAAGGACTACATAATACACAGTTTATTTGTGCTGGATATTGTTTTCAAAATCATAACAGAAGTCTGTATTATGTATATGTTAGAAGTACAACTTACATAGCCTCATGGTCATTCCTGCCCTCCCTTCCCCCTCCCCCCCCGTACTGTTATTTCGTTTGGAAGAAGTAATCAACAATCAAACAAAGTAATGTGTAAATCAACAACCAGAAAGCCTATCATAGTATCAGTGCTTTATGAAAAGTAAAGGACTTTTGAGTATAGGAGTGGCAAGCTTAGAAAAGCATTGAGTATAGTGTGAGTATTTGAGGTTTGCCTAGGGGAAGGTTTCCCTTTAAACAGGGGAAAATCTTCTTGAAGGAAAACATTCAGTCTTTAGACACAAGTCGAAGCGAGACTCCTTTTCCCATTTTTATCATAAAATCATAGAATAGTTACGGTTGGAAAGGACCTCAAGATCACCTAATTCCAACCCCCCTGCCATGTACAGGGACACCTCCCACTAAACCATGTCACCCAAGGCTCTGTCCAGCCTGGCCTTAACACCGCCAGAGATAGAGAATTCACAACTTCCTTGGGCAACCCATTCCAGTGCCTCACCACCCTTACAGTAAAGAATTCCTTCCTTGTATCCAGTCTAAACTTCCCCTGTTTAAGTTTGAACTCATTACCCCTTTTTCTGTCACTACAACCCCTAAGGAACAGTCCCTCCCAGCATCCCTGTAGCCCCCCTTCAGATACTGGAAGGCTGCTATGAGGTCTCCACGCAGCCTTCTCTTCTCCAGGC
>WYDI02009705.1:20250-66201 GCA_009867235.2 Psittacus erithacus
GGCGCACTCAATCCCACTGTCCATGTCACCGACAAAGATGTTGAACAAGACCGGTCCCAACACTGATCCCTGAGGGAACTGGAGTTGGAATTTTGGAATTGTTGTGTAAATTTCTGTAATTAATGTATTATAAGGATCTCTGTTTATACATATTTTTTTTCTTTGGAAAAATGTGTTTGCAGAGAGAATCCCATCTGCTCCAAGACTTTTTATGCCTGCTGCCTTTGCATGAAGGTGATCAATAAGTTTATTACTGCGTTTACTTTTAAGAGCACCATTGGCAATACCACTTGTGAGAACTATCTTCTTTAGTAAGGTATTAAAATATTGAGCATGCTCAACTGGCATCCTGTGTTTTAGCTGTTCGTTTAATGTTGTGTGAATATATACACATGAGAATTTATATAATGTACACGTAAAGCATTCAGCAGTCTTACTTGTGGAGAACTGCTGCTTTCTAGGCAGAGAAAAGAATGATGCTTTTCCTGAGGGGGAAGGGAAATCCTTCTGTTCTCTTAATTGGCTGTCTTGAAAAGGGCTGGCAAAATTCAGTGTTCTGCATGTGATTCAGCTCTGAATACCTTCATTTTCCTCCCATATAGCTGCAGAGATGTACTATAGTATATTTTCAACCATGATTTTGTAGTGAAGGGCTAGCTGGTGAACTACTGCAAACTCTCCTTGTTTCTCTTCTGCATCTTCTGTTGCTTCACCCTCATAAAAGGCGTCTCAGAAGGAAAACTGTCATTGCTGTCTGAAATTTCTTGGATGTGACACTGCATATTCCTTTTTCCCTGTAATTTTTCTGACTGTCCAGACAGTTCTTTGGAGCAACTTATGTAACTTGTGGCTTGCTCGTATGGTTTCATTACTTTTAGAAAACTTTATCTGCTTAACTTTTCCAGACGTCTCCAACAGTTCTTGTGCTGCAGATGGTGATGTTCTGCAGGTGGCAGAAGGGGAGAGTGTTTAAAAAAACCCAGTGAATAAAAGGCTGAAAGAGCCCAGTATCTTCCTTTCTTTTTAAATCTGAAATACCTGAAGCTCGATTCTCTTACGTGCCTCAGACTTAGTACCAGCTTCACAAGAAACCCTCAGAACCCAAGTAGTCCCTCTAGATATACTAGATCCTTTTGCCTCCTTTTTTGTCTCTGTTTTGGACAGAGATACATTTTCTTTTTCAGTTTCCCTTTGTATACATTTTTTTATATGTATATTTTTCTTTTTTCTTGGCAATTCAAGGGTTTGTATATGTATCAAATTAGGGAACTATGATCTTCTGTTGATGCTTTCTTGGTACTTTTCTGTGGCTATATGGTTTAGTAAAGCATTCATTTTGCATTTGGTTAGAGATAGTCTTATCTAGTCCTAAAAGACTGTTCTAGATTCAGCTTATTCAAAAAACAAAGTACTTCCACTAGAGTACTGGAAAGACCAAATAATGGGACATGGCAGAGAGCCATCACCAGCAATTGTTGGCTTTGTGAGGTGATGGAAAATCTTACTCATCTGCTACATAGATGCCAAGAAGAGCAGGAACATCTGCCTTCTTCCCATACCTTGTCTCAGCTAAAGCTCAGAAGCAGGAATGAGAGAGACAGTTTCAGAAAGTATCTGTTTCCAGAGCATGGATTGTTGAATTTCCAATTTTAAGAAAAGATGACTAGAGGGGACAAAGGCTGGAGTGCTCATCTGCTACCTGCAGGTATTGATCCAACCCAGAAACTGTTGTCAGTTTAGGGGTATATATTCAGGATTTTGTCACTTTTTTGTATTTTTTCTTTCCCTCGTAAGGGATGCTAGGAAAAATGGTGCAAGGTGCAGGGTTACCTTGTTTATTAGAGGCTCTCAGAGCCAAAATTTGGAGAAATAAAGGTTGGAGTCAGTACTAATTAGGTGGTTAGAATTAGCCTGGGCTTGAGAGTGTGTGTATTTATACATTCCTTCCTTCATTTATATGTATACACACATGAAATACAAAACTAGGAGAAATACTAGCCCCTGTGAAAAGTTGCATATCCATTATTTGGGTTTCTTGTACTGCCAAGGTCATAGATCAGAGAAGCAATAGGGTCATGTTTTCATAGAATCATAGAATGGCTTGGGTTGGTTGAAGGGGCCTTAAAGTTCATCCAGTTCCAACCCCCCTGTCATGGGCAGGGACATCTAGCTCAGGTTGCTCAGAGCCCTATCCAACCTGGCCTTGAACACTGCCAGGGATGGGGTGGCCACGGCTTCTCTGGACAGCCTGTGCCAATGTCTTGCCACCCGCACAGTAAGGAACTTCTTCCTTGCATCTAATTAAAACCTCCCTCTTTCAGTTTAAAACTTTTGCCCTTTGTCCTGCTCCTACAGGCTCTGGTAAAGAGTCTTTCTGACCAGCTCCCTTTATATATTGAAAGGCTACAATAAGGTTTTCCTGGAGCCTTCTCTTGTCCAGGCTGAACCACACCAAGTCTCTCAGCCTGTCTTCATAGGGTAGATGTTCTTTACAACAACGTTTGACAAATTTTGCATATGCAGTGATTTTGGAGAATTGTTTTTTTCCCCTCAAATAGTGAATTATACAGGCTGATCAACTGTTCCAAGTTTAATTTCCTCTTTAAAATAATTATAGCCACAAAATCTACAATCACACATAATTTATACTTACATTTATTTAAAGTATTTTATATATTCCTATAAATAAAGACATTTACTAAAAGATGAATTGCTTTAATATCAGAGAGAGTTCTATTTTTGAAAAACTAATTATTTGAAGTACATATTTGTGAAGAATAGCAGAGCTAATTTCACTTTATAATTTATAGTGATAAAAGCCTGGAAGGAGAAAACAAATAATAGTATACTGTAAATATTTTTTTTAATGTATATAAGCCAATGACTTGTTTCTAATTTACCAATAATATTAAGCATAGTAGCTAATTTACTGATGATATTATGCATACTAGCTGTGTCCCTGATCAGAATGAAATCTGATGATGTGAATTATGTTTGCTGGTGGAAAAGTGAAGCAGAGTCAAAACATGATGTGCTAAGTCATAATGAAATGTCTTCCTCTTAGCAAGCCATCCTGGTGGTATTGCTGAATGTAACCACGGAGCCTGGTAGTTGGAGAATGAATGGTAGCAAACAAAGTAATGTAAGAAAATAACAGAAAGCCAAGTGAAGCCTGACCATTAAGTGAAGCCTGTTGCATTGTTGTTGATGGTCATGCTGGGCTTTGCACTAGGCTTCTGCTGCACCGGCATTTATGTAGCTGAGAACTTTTTCCTCTGATCAGAAAAGAAGGAAAAAATGTGCTTGAGGTTTTCTTTTCCTCTCCAAACTGTTGCTGACAGCAGGTACCCCAGCTTTCAAGCTAATTTTTTTCCTCAAAGTTACCCAAACTCTGTGGAAGTAGTGAGAAAGAGGGACATTTGTTTCTTGTCAGATTGACTTGGTTGGTTGCAATACTGCATATTCAATGTGGAACTGATTGTGGGGAGATCACTGCCAAATTCTAATCAGACTGGGATTATAAAACTGCTTTGAAACTATTTTCCTCCTTTTTTCACTTTACTTTTTTTCCCAGTGATGCTTTTATGAATTACTGATGAGTGTGTCTGATTCTTTTATCTTATTAATACTGAATATGTATGCTCTAAATGTCAGTTTAGGTGGCAAAGCCTAAGGAGCTGTATGTTTTGGTTCACTGCTTTATGCCACTATAGGCTTTCTAAAGGGAAACAAAGAAACTGCATCTGCTCAGTTTGTTTATGTTTTTATGTTCTATAAATATATGCTAGGTGAAAAGCCAGAATCATTGTTCTCATTTAAAAGAATTTTCTTTGAGGGACAGTTTCCTAAGATGCCACCATTTATTTTGCATTGAAGTTCATGTCTTACAACAGTTACTCCTTTTGTGCATGCCTGAAAAAGACATGATGTCATTTAAGCCAGTAGAATACATTAACTTTATCGAATGTTACTCTAATATTATTTTATTTTTTTCCCTTTTGGAAGGGTTGAATGTGAATTTGCCCTTCCGGTTTAGGATTGAGCTTTTGAATTCACTGTCTGGATTTTAAATTCTGTTCTGACTTCAGTAGTGCTGCTGTAAATCTAGAACCTTTTCATTAGAACTGATGATTCTAACTCAACATCCTCTGTCACAGAACACTGCTTTTGTTACACTGCCAGTCAGAAATTGATGCAAAGTAGCCATATCAGTTAGGGTCCTTACTTGACTCACACAGAGATAGTTTAAAAAATGTTGCCAGCAATACCTTCCATTAATCACTGTATTTAGATTATAGTGTGTTTTCCCTCCTCTTCAGTTACTGTTAGCCATCTTCCTGGCACATCTCCGTGAACCTTCCTTCTGCTTTGTCAGCATGGAGATTAGTTTCTTTGCCTGTGTTGAGCCTATCTATTGAAAGAAGATAAACTGGAGGCAAGCTTTCAGTATGTCCATTGATGTTTTAATGTTACTGGAACGAGATGCCTTTGTAGCTGTCCATGCAGTCCAGTACATAACAGGCTGTGAACTGCGCATCTTATATGGGCTCTGATGGCAGATGTTGCTAGCTGCCATAGTGGTACAGAGCCTAAAAATTGCTTTCATGGGAAAGGAAATGTGATTGCTGGGGGATTTTTTGTTTTGCTTTTCAAGGTTGCTCTGGTGCTAGTTTCTGTTGTTGCAAATTTTCCTGGAGAGAATGTGGCTATGCCTTGCATGTTTGTGTAGTAGCCATGTGACAGAACCCAGTTTGGCTACTCTTGTGGTAAAGGATGATTTTTGTTCACTGTTTGTAGCTGTACCTCTCCTCACACTGGCAGAGAAATTTACATAAAGCAAATTACTCTGAAGAGCCAGGAAAATCTGATGCTGTTTGCTTTCTGTTTGTTAGAATTCTGTTGAAGACCTTAAGATACATTTTTTGATTTGTAGAGAAGAGACATTGTGTTAATTCATGTGTAAGTTTTGGGTTTATAATTTACCTCAATTGGATGCAATAGATACGACCAATCTTTTGAAGTTCCAATTTTTATTTTAATCTGTCCCTAACCCTTTCCAGTTTTAATTTGCAATATATTCTGTTTGGGTACTGGATTTTCAGTGGCTTCTTTTGAATTTAGGGCAGGACTCCTCAAGAATATGTGTCGCTTTTCCATTTGTGCTTCACAGTGTACATTTTAAATTTCCTTTTCTTATACAATTTCTACAACTACAGTTTTATCTCCTCAGAGCTGCTGCAGCAAAATTTGGTAAAGTTTATTCTGCAAGGGAATGGTAAATAAAAATCGGTGCCTAGTGTAAGTGCTATTTGCACATCACCTTAAGAAAATTATTACTTTAGCTGCCTGAAGTGTCACAACCTTATGTTGTTTGGAGGTGATCCTCAGCATAGTTTTGTTAGACATGAAAGCTTAACCAGTGCTCAAGTGGTTCTCTTGATGTCGGCTTACTTTCTGATGCCTGCCTTCCTATGCTTTGAGTTACAGCATTGTAGTCATTACTGCATTGAATCAGCAGTCTAAGCCACCCTAAAATGGAGGTTGATAGGTACCTGCTCTGTTGAGAATGAGAACATGTGCCTACAGTGCATCATCTCAGCTCCGCACCATGAACCACGTATGTTCCTGCTGGTGTTGTGGTTGGCCTGTCCCAACAGGAGGCACCGGAGGCAGGAGAAGAACAGAGGAATTAAAAAAGGGAGAAGGGAATATTGTCAGTACCTTCTCATAAGCATATAAAGTAAGCAGAAATTCAAAAGGAAGACAGAAGGGATGGTTATGTACCCTTCAGCAGAGGTTAGGGATTTATTTTAATTTGTAAAAGCATTAAATTGCAAGTGTGTAAGTACATCAGACACCCAGTTCAAATTACTTGGGCAGGGTCTTAAATTTAGCATTATTAAGAAAGAAATTCTTTATGTAGCACTATCATGTACTAATGTTTTTATGTTTTACCTGTAATTTCATAAGACTTTTATCCTTTAGCAGTACTGGTATAGGCTGTTACACACTGAGGACAGGATTTCTAATCTCCTGGAATAAATTCATAGACAGTTTTGTAAAAGCTGAAACAGAAATTTATTCAAACTAGCTTAGTGAAGCAAATTTGGGGGTTTTGCTGGAAAGAGAACATCTTGTACATCAGAGAACCAAATTATGTATCTGATCATTTGAGAATTTGCATAGAAATAAGAAATTATGCAGAAATCAAAACATAACGCTCATTGGAGTTTGGACAAGGGCAGTAAAGAGACTGGGGGTTACAGAGAGTAGAAAATTAAGGCAAAATCTCTGATTTATTCTGCTTCTGTTGATGTTATGTTCAAAGAAAGATTATTTTGTTTATTTTTCTTTCTCTTACCCTCTCCCCTCTTGCATATGCTTTTGAATTGGCGCATCCATTGTACATGTAACCCTTTGGATATCAATGATAGTACTGAGTGTATTGAGATCCGCATCACTGATCGCTTTTGGAGTTTGTTTTTTAATGTATTTTTACCTTCCAGAAATGTTTATTTATGCTTGCACGTATAAACAGTGCTCAAGTGGATTTTAAGTTAAATTCTTCATGAAACACAGCTCATGGATAAAGTTTATGCCAAGGGAATCAAGAAAGCTGTTAGCCTATAAAAAGTGGTCGTAGTTATAGAAAACATGGATAGCATATATGCTCTTACCCACTTGTAGGCAACAGATAAGAGAGTAGTGCCAAAGAAATTTTAATGCCACCCACAGGCAAAGAGCCGTCATAGTGTTACAGATAACACCAGTGAAATGTTTTGGAAAAAATGACTGAATTCAAACTAGAAATGATTCCATAACTTTGCTTGTGCCATTCCCAACCAAATGAGCAGTGTGATGCCGCCTTTGAGTTTCATAGGAGAAAAATGAGACAGGCTCTCTGAATTAATTCTAATCACACTGAAACGTATTTCTTGCAATGATAAGTACAAAATATGTGAATCTTTCTTTTTTTAGAAATAATTTTTATGTCTTGCTGTCACTGGATGTGACTTTGCTTATGGATGTTAGATGAGCTCATGCATAAAGAGATGATGTAGAAGAAGATACGAAGGTGAAGAGAGAGGTACTAATTTCTGAAATAAAAATGATTATGAGGATTCTGTGGCAGGGTGTGTAGGAAGGGCAAATGTACATGAATTAGAGGCATATTGAAGTAACTTAAGGTGTTTAGAAAGGGAATGCATGCTCTCAGTACTTCAGAATTATTCAGAAATAAATATTGTAGGATGAGAAAGGTAAACATCAGATCTGGAAAAAGGATACGATAGGCAAGTCTATATGGAAATGAAAAGCAAATGACATTATAGTGATGCTACAAAGCAAATCTAAAAGGCAGCCCCAGGTCCCTACACTCGCAGGGACTTAGGACAGAGTGGTTGAACTTGCTGTGGTGAAGGTCTAAATAGGCTTTGACATCCCCATTGGTGAAAAACTTAAAGGAAGTCATAGGTAAAACCTTTGAGAGTCTTCCTTATTCTCTGGGTTGGGTTTGAGGTAGCTGTGAAGCATCTGACAAATGACTGACTAAAATAAAATTAACTCTTTTTGCTAAATACAACTCTGTGCTTAAAATGTTTCTGTAATCTTATTTAAAAAAGAAAATTTATTAGATTTGAGGGCAAGGCAAAATGCATGAACTGACAGCCAGGGCAAGGGAGGTCTTAAAAGGACATCATGTGTCTAAATTAAGGGACTGTTAGCCTACAAGGTGATAATGGACTTCTTCATGAAGGAAATTACATATTGATATCAGTACAGCTGAATCACGAGAAAGTAAAAATACAGTTGCAGTTCACAAGTATAGGCTTGTTGCAAACAGAATGTGGGATCACCATGGAATAAGGAATTGCCAATTAAAGATCAAAAGCAAAAAGGATTGCATTTACATGAGGAGGAGGAGGACGGATAAACAAAAGCAAAAAAAAGCTTTATGAATGCAAACATGAAGTAATAATAGAGAAGCCTCTCTAAAAGAAGGAAATTATTTTTTTGTGAAGCGTAAAATAAATAATCACTGAATCTCATTTCATTCTATGTACAGGACAGAAGTATAATTTTGTGATAATTAAAACCCCCCAAAAAGCAGAAACTATTTGTTTTCCAGCCAAGCTTCTTTACTAGTAAGGTATGTGCAAAGTACCTTCCCAAATGGATTTTTGTGCAAATTACATGGCTCATCTATATCCTCAGGGTATAAAAGAGGGTGGAAAAAGAAAATAATTTCTTTATGTCAGTCTTAGTGATAAAGGAAAAGGAAGTACTAGCATTGCACTAAACAAACCAAAAAAGTGATTTTTCTGTATACAGCTGAAATAGCATTATTATATACTGTGTTTCACAACTGTGTAAAAGCGCTAAATGCTTCATAAAGATTAAATCAAAGCACTAACTTTGCAGTTGTTGTCATTGAGAAAGTACTTGTAGAATAAATATTCCTGGAAGATGAATACATTAAAACTAACATGGTTTCAGTAACGGTAAATGAGGTTCTCCCTGCATAGGGAGTGATAATGATTAATGTCCACCTAATGAATATCCACGTGTCTAATGATGAATGTCCGTACCACAGCACAGCATTTCCCTAGGGAAATACTCAGCATAATGAACATTTTGGAAAAAAGTAGATCTCAAATCTTTTGTGAAAGTGGATTTTACTCACTGTTGGAAGGACACATACGAATCCCTGTTCTTCAGTTGTTTTCTCCGACTTTAATGTCTGTGAATCCTTTGCAGTGAAAAGATATGAGCCAATGTGCTAAGGTTATCTTCTATGGCTTTCTGTATATTCTCTGATTTTTCTTTCACTTTCTTGATTAACAGTCTAGAAATTGTTTTCAGGTGCTTTATTCCTCAGCAGTATCCTGCTTCAGCTCTTTCTTCAGAGGAAGCCTCTTTTCCAGGCCACTGTATGTCAGCTCTGGTGGAAATCCTGCCTTATTTATTGGTCTTGCCAGTCCTGCTCTCTGCCTGATCTTGTTAGGAGCTTTCAAAATGACTGGCTGTTGTCACTAGTAATTTTATTGTTTCTCTGTATTGTGACAATCTGTTGACCACACAATAAGCGCAAGTCACTTCATGGCAGTAATGAGTGCTGTATTACTTCACGAAATGGTTTATTCAGAAGGATATGGATTTCTGTCCAATTATGCTTTTAATGTCTGATGAAGAAATTAGATTGTAAGTGTTGACATCCTAGACTTCATTAGCTATTCTCCTGATCTTTGCTAATTACAAATTAGTTCTTTTCAAGTAAGCTATGTATTGTTTTTCTTGATCTCTTAATAACACTGATTTCTTGACATATTTCCCTCAGATCTAGTTGCTGTTATTCATGTTGGAGATAAGCTTTATTCTTATGGCTGTGAACACCTGTATTTTCTGGATCATTACATGATATTAAGTATAATGCATAATTTAAAGTCAGTGCAGAAATGCAAGATTTAAAGATCAGATAGTATTTGTACAGATTTTAAAAGGACCTGACTCTCCCTTGTCTGGAAAAACTACTGCTCCATACAGGTATATTTTTACTGACAAAAGGTATTTATTTTAAGTCTGTATGAAGGGTTTCTAAGCTTCTGTGGTGCTTTGTCCATTCACAGAAACACAGAATTTATTTAATATAAAAGTGTATAGTACTTTTTACAGTAAAATCTGGTATCTTTTTTTAGAAGACTTTTGAACAATTTGCATTTCTTTGTGGTGCTTATGTTTTCCTAAGATAACCACTTCATGTTGCTTTTGGAGGTCAGTATTACAGAATACATTCCCAAATCACTCATCTTTTTTCCAGTATACCATTTCTTATATATGCTTTGCTGAAATTCTCTTTCCTGTTCAATGTAGTCAGCCCAACCAGCTTATCTCAAGGTTTGTAATTGTAAAGGATATGTCAATAGGCAAATAATAAGCATTGTAAAATGACAGGGGTTTGTTGTCTCATTTTCTTAACAAAGTCACCAAAAAGTTAAAATAAAAAAACAGAACAAACCCAACAAAAGGGAAAGTGTTTTGGAGCAGCACATTATATTGAATAAAAAATAGTATTTCTGCATATCTGTAAATGCATTACAAAATATTTACACAGCTTAGCTTTATAAGGCTGTTTCATTCATCTACTCATCTTTGTTATAAATAATCTTTGGTGTGTGTCAGTGTACCTGTTTTTGTACTGTAAACTGTTCATGAGTAAGAAATTTAGTTCCAGAAGAGAGAATTCATACAGTGTCAATTCCATAGCTGTATAAATCTTTGCAGTATCACCTTCTTTGATGAATTATTTTAATTTCTTTTTCCTTATACCAAGATGCCTGATGTGTGGCAGGAGGAGAATTTAGTGTTAAGTGGAATAATTCAAGCTGTGATAGTGGAATCATCTTTTATTTTCAGTCCAGCAGTTTGGATCTAGCTGACCATCCCTTATCAGTTGGCAGATGTTGATGAATGTATGGTTAGGACAGTACAGATCAGGCAGCAGATTGTGCACCACAGTTGATCCTGATGCCCCTCTCTTACAGTCTTGTTCAAGAGGCCACAGGTTCACTGACTGTAGAGAGAACTGTTTTCTTGCTGAATGTACATGGTGCCTGCCTTTGTCCTGGGTATGGGCTATGTCAAACAGGCAGAAGCTTTGTAAATGCAGCTAGAGTTTTAAGGAGAAATGACGATGTGTCTGGTTTTCTACAGTCTGCTGGGTAAGTTATGTATGCTCAGTTACCTTTGTGATCAGAGAATTATTTTTAGTATGAAAAATCTTCATGTAAGTCGTCAAGCAAAGCCTCAGTCCTGAGGAAACCTTTGACATTACAACCATCAGTTTAAATCTGTATTCTCAACAGCATCTTATAATCAGTTTGTTATTTGTACTCTGTGTATGTATAACTTAATGTACCCTAAATGTGCAATGTCAAAGTAGAATTTTAAGTACTGTGTTATTTGTATTTCTTTTTGCTGTTGATTTCTTGTTTTGCACCTTAGTTTCAAGGTATCCAGGCCTAATTTCAGAAATTACACTTTTTAAAAAATTATATTATACTCTGCAATATGTGTCACAACAGCAATTGCACCTGAACACAAGAGTAAAATATTGAAGAGAAAGTTATGTGCAGGATTTGTTGTACAGAAAAGACCTCAGTTCACATCTAACTGCTCAAACAGAGCTTAATATTGTGTGATTGTTCCAGTCGGTGTGCTTGTCTAATGTGACAGACTAATGGCGTTTTGCCTTGTAACTCCTGAACACCAGCCCTTCTGAAGAAGACAACTTTGATTCACACAGCGTGGGCTCTGGCCACACTCCATTGCTTCCTGCCAATAATTCTGAGGATTTTGCTGGCAAGTTCTGAAATTCTTGGGACATGGAGTAGTTGGGAATCTTTTTTGTGTACTTGCAACATGAATCATTTGTCGGTAGGTCTTAGATCTGCTCCTGTGTGCTGGCTGTATTGCATGCCTAAAGAAAGGGAAAACTGTGTTTGTTTGGGTTTTTTTTTAACAAAATGATAGAGTAAAAGTCGTAAGTCATTCTTTTTAAGTTACAGAGGTTTAATAAAATAACTTAGGAAATGAAGCATAGTTTTGAAACTGTTTTTTCTGAGTATTCTTGAATTTACAGAAGTTCTTGTTTAAGTGACATCGTTGGTATGAAAAGTAGTTCTAAATTATCAATCTAGCAAAGTGGATAGCTGTGTAGGATCTTTCCAAAATGATATTTAAATTCTCTGTCAGAGCCTTTAAAAAAGGAGGGATAGAATTCTGAATTTCCTTGCATAGAAATCATTTTGTCTCCTTGCTCACTATAGATCAGTTTGTCACTGGCATGGCTCTGAAGTTGAAGCCACATTCTTGCTAGTGTCAAGATTACTTTTTCTATTTTTTTTTTTTTTATATTCATGTTGATCAATTTGACTTCCATTCATAAGCTCATGTGGCTTTTGTCCATTTGATTAGTAAGATTTGGTCTTGAGCCTTTGAAGCTTTCCACAGTCCATTGCTTAAATCAAATGTAACTTCTAACTACTGAGGGGTTGCAGTGCTCCTTCGGTTATGCACTATGTCCATTCATAACTCCACAGCATGGAGTAAAAATAAATGTCTTGTTTCCATAGCAAGCTCTGGTGCAATAGATTTTTCTCTGATTTAGGTGCGTACTGTGAAAACAATGGCTTTCCATGAAAAAGACGTAATTTTTTCCCTGTATTAAGCTCTTTATAGAGCATTTATCTCTTGTTTTGCAGTGTTCTAGGAATGGAGGGCTCAATTCAGTTACCTCGACACAGATGTCTTAATGCCATTTGAGACAGCCGTAGTTTTTGTCATTCTGGCATATCAGGATTTACGTAAGTCCTGGAGTGCTGTCTGGAGTCTAGGCAGGATTAGCTAAAGATCTGTCAAAAGGCAGTAGACATCCATAGTTACCTTTAGTGTCATTATTTCTGAATTGAGTATTGTGGAAAGTCAACAGGAAAAACTAAGAACTGCTATATTAGATCTAACTGTCCTGCCCCCTAAAATTGTTGAAGACAAATGACCAGAAAGGAAGATATAAAGAAGGCAAGTGCATGTTACCTACCTGTTTAGCACAGTCCTCAGGGACTTTTCAGAAGCTGTGGTTCTGTGTATTTAGTAATCTCAGTACATTTTTCTCACCTGAAACCATGTATGTGTTTAGCAACTGCAGGATCATTTCACAAGGACTTCAACAGCTCAGTGATGTACAAAGAGCCCTTTCCTTTTCTTTGTGTAGAACTTACCATTTGATCACTTCATCAGCTGACCCTGTTTTTTCTAACCTACCTCTGGTACATAGGATTTAGAGAGTTTTCTTCTTCACCCTTTCAGCCCTCTCTTTTTTGGACCAGAGAGTTATGCCATGCATCCTTGTTCCCGGGGGGAGGCCGTTCTTTGCAACTGGTTGTCTCTGTTGTCCTTCTCTGCCTTTCCAATCCTGCTGTATCCTTTTAACAAAGGGGAACTGGAGTTGCTCACAGTATTCAAGATGCAGGTGAACTATTGCTGTTTATTGCCCTGTCATTGAGTCTTGCAAGCTCCTCTGCAGCTCTCCCTAATTGGACATTTTCTGTAATACTTTCAATTTAGTGTCATTAGCAACTATTATCACCTCCTGCAATCCAGAAAATGGAGTGAGCAGTATGAACAACATATGTTAAACACCCCAGCTTGCAACTCAGCTATCTCCAGGAATCTGTCAGTGGTCTGTATAGGAAGAGCTTATTCCCTTTCATTTGTTCCCTCCTATGTAATTAGTCACTCTCAAAGGGACCTTCCATCCTGTGTACTCTCTCTCTAGTGTACCCACAAACATTCAATAAAGGACATTCAGAAGCATTCAGAAAGGCTTTGGCACAGACTGCCACAGCATCCTTCTATCCAAGCTGGGATGTTACATGATAGATGAGTGGTCTACTAGATGGATGAAAAAATGGCTGGGTCTGCAGATTAGTGGTGTATTCTGTGCCCTTGTCCTGTTTAATTCTTCATGTGACATGGAGGAGGTGGCACTCCCATCAAGTCTTTGTGTGACAACAAACCGTGATGTGCAAAGCGCTCTGAGGAAGGCCTGGCTGCAATTCAGAACAGCCTACACATGCTTGAGGAGAGGGCTGAGAGTGACCTTGTAAAGCTAGGTGAATAACTTACTCTTAAGCCTGAGATGGACAGACTGCCACCATCGATGCATCCTGGGCACTCCCTAGTTGGGGAGCAGCTCTACTGAAACAGACGTGAAGGTCACGGCAGATGGCAACCTTAGCACGAGCTGGCAGGATGCCTTGGCAGCCAGCAGCATCCTGGCCTGCATCAGTAGGAGCACAGCCAGTAGACTGAGGGAGAAGTTTATTCACTTTTACTCAGCAGCCATTAGACAATGCCTGGACTACATGCACGCATTTGATGGACACCCCAACGCAGGGAAGACATCGATCAATAAACTAGGGCAAATTCAGTAGAGGGCCTCTGGGCCGGTCAGTGGCAGCAGCACTTGCTCTGTGAAGAGAGGCTGAGAAATGGGTTTTGTTTAGCCTGGAAAAGAGATGGCTTAGGGCAGCCACCTTCTTATCTCTATAAGAAAGTTGTCATGAAGACTGAGGCAAGCTCTTTTGCTGAGGTATGTGGCTGGAAGTTGACTTTTAATCGAGCGGAGATGTTTTGACTTGACTTAAAAGGGGAAAAAAGTTCACTCTAAGTGTAATGAAGCAGTGGAGGAGATTGCCTGGAGAGGCTGTAGGATCCTTATTCTTTGACTTTTCAGTAGCCAGGTGGACAAAGCCCTGTAAAAACTGGTCTTGAAGGTTGATTATCTGGCTGAAGCAGATCACCTTGATCTGCTTTGATCAGGATGTTGGATAAGAAAAACCTACTGAAGTCCCTTCTGACCTGAATAATCAATTATGTATGATGATGATTCATTTTATACTTGCATATTTATTAATAACATCCTTCTTATTTGCATGTTTAATAATATCAAACTTGTTAGCTAAAAACAAAGGTTTTAAAACAATTGTATTAGAATAGATTTGTTCCTGTTGTTGTTGATTACTCGATTGAGTTTTTATATTTTAATACATAAGCTAAAGAACAGGTAAAAATAATATCATTTTTCTAAGGGCTTCTAGTTTGGAATAAATTCTCCTCCCCTGCACTGGAAGAGTATTATATCATCTCCTTTTCAAAAGGAAAAAAACCCAATCAAGTCTATCATAAATGCTGCATACTTTGCATAATTATTTTTGTACTGAATTTGCATGCAGATATATTTCTGTTGAAAATAATGTATGAAAAAAGCCCCCTCTGATACTTAATTCTGTGTAAGAAACAAAAATGGTATAGGAAAAGCTTGTATGTTTTCATGTCAGGGACAATTTCTAGTCCTGGGTATTTATACTTATCTTTCCAGAAGAAGTTTTGAATAACCTTTTGATTATATAGCATTTATTTGATGAGCTTGTTTGTTGGTATATTTATTCTGCATCTCAAATGCAATTCATTTAACCTAATTTTAGCTACCTGAAAAAGGTAGTCATTGAGTTTAAAATAGTTGCCTAGGCACACGCTAAAAGTAATAGAGATAATTTTTCCTCTCACCAAACATGAGTCATCCTGTCTGCTTTAGAGGCTTGGCTTGTGATAGAATTAATCACTCTGCAGAAGCACCTATTTTACCCTAACAGCTCGAAGAGCACTATGGGCAGCTAGCTCTTACTGGACAACTAGTTCCATATGCTTATTTGGCAAATCTCTACATTCAGACTCATTCTGTAGTGTGTTTCCTGTACTGAAATACCTTAGAGGAATAGGAGTAAGCCCAACTGAAAAAAAGTTAATCTTAAATTCCTTAGCTCCATTTTAAGGAGGTAGTTGATGCAAATTTCCATTACTGCATAGCATTTTGGAATGTATCCCAGCTGGAGCCCAAACAGCAGATACATACCTGGTGTAATGACTCATTGGAAAAATGGAAGTCAGTAACACGCATCTCTCTCTTTTTCCGCATACACAGAGTGGGTTGCTTACAGGAGGTGGTGGTGTGGTTGTGCTTGTTTTTTGGATTGTTTATTTTGTGTGTGTGTGTGTGCATCTCTTCTCTGGGTGGCTTGCAGGAGACGTTGCTTCTCTTATTGGAGTCAAGTGGCAACCTCGCAATTCTCAGCAAAAGACAGTGAAGCAACATTTCATCTTGGGCCACAGCACTCTTGCAGTATACTGAGAGCTGAATTCATGTAGGAAGTACTCATACTTCTGTTAGGCTTACTTCCCTCTTTTGTTTTCTAACCAGGAAATGTAGGCTCATCCACATACAATATCTCTACTTCATGGGCCACAGATGTATTTAAGCAGGGTAAGTTATCTTTGGGAGACTCTGTGGAAACTCTAGAAGTGATGCGTGGGAGAGAAGTCTCCAAACGTGTTTTGGATTTTCCTTTTCTTTTGCTTCTCTTTCTTGATTACCATGTAGACTCAACAGGTTGATGTTAGATACATGCCTCTTTTTTTTCTCCATTGGCCATGTACGAGTCTTCTTCAGGACAGGTCAGATGTACAAGTTTGTATCCACTTCAGATTAAATCAGATGAAATCTGAGGTAATACTTCTTTCTTTTTTTGCAGAAAGTAATTGAAAGCAAGTTCTTTCAGCAGTGGAATTGAGAGTACTTCATAGAAAATGCATGTAATTATTAAGTACCTCTAAAAGCCTGACTTTAACTCATGGGCTAAAGGTGATAGTAATAATGCTTAGCGTTCCCAGACTGCCCGTAGTTGAACAATGAAAGGAATACCAGGTCAGCTTAATAAAGTACCTGATGATTTAAAGTGTATGACTGGAAATAGCTGTCTGTGTTGTTAAGATTTATCTTTGGTGGGCAACAGTGTAATAAGTGTGAAGTCAAGAGGGTTCATTAGAATAACAGTTCTTTTGAGAATGTACATTCAAACATCTCTAGCAGATTTTAACACCATTTATAAAGGAAATGGATAATCAGGAATACAGCAAATGAATAGCTATTTCTAGCATTGTACAGTCTTTGTGTCCAGTATTTTCATTTGGGAAATCTTGCAGATGCTTGCAGATCATAAAACAATGATTCCTTGTCTATTTTAAATGATTTTAAATTATTCTTAACAATTGTGGAGGGTTTTTTATTATTTTTATTTTTTTATTATTTTGAAGTGAAGGACAAGGAGGAAAACGATGTCCATTGAGTGCTCATGAAGAAGTCATGTTCTAACTGCTTCAGCTTTAAGTCACTGTAAAGTATTGTGAGGGGGCTTCAGATCCATGAAGGCTGCTCCTCCTAGTTGGCTTTATTGCAGGCTAGTGAACTTCCAGTTGAATTTGTTTTTTCTGTGAATGTTCGGACTAACAAGCCCCAAGTCTCTTATCAAATAACAGTGTCAAGTAACTTAGGAATAATATTTTTGAATAGTTTATTTTGTAGTCAGGAAATAATCCCATATGTTAAATTATGTGTTTGATGGAGCGTATTGAATTCAGTAGAGATCTGTGTATTATGTTTTTATGTTAGTGCCTTGTCTTCTCTTAATTTGTACCGTCTTTAGACCAGTGGGTCCTCAGTTGCAGTAGAAGGCTTTAGATGCTCCTATATTTTGCTGCTATGCTCTGTAGAGCATAAGCACTTCCAGAGATACCCCTTTTTGAGACTTTCTTATAATGCAAGCTGAGAAAGAGACTTCTCAGAAATACAGTTCTTGGAAATGCCTGTATGAAGGCTGGGGTGTGTGTGTACTTAATTATGAGACAGCTGCTTTGGTGGAGTATTGTTGCCCAAACAGTGGGCCTGTGAAAAGTGTAAGTGGCTCAAAGTAGGATCTTAAAATGAGAAGTGCTAAGCACTGCTAGCTCTGCCTGTAACTAAAAGAAAAAGCTAGAAAGAAGATTGTGAAAATTCCTTATCAGCTTTACATTGTGAAATACGTGAATTCCACCAGAGCTGCTTTTGAGAGCTGGTTCCAGCAAACTTCCCTAGAAGCTGTGATGTCTCAGGTCTGCACTGCGCACCTTCCTCATTCTCACCAGCTCCATTTCGGGAGGCAGCGCTTCTCACCTTAAGGTAAGCGAAAAGGAAGAAGAGGCACAGGGAGGAGTGGCGCCTTCTTTCTTGGCTTCCTGCCCACGTCCTTGGCCTCCTCCTCAGTATCACTGGTTGCATCTCTGGCAGCACATCACTGAATGCAATGTTTGCTTAACTTGTGCAGACCGTTTTAGGATAAAGACTGGATTTAGGATAAAAACTGGATTTTCTGTTATGATGTGTAATTTGACAGGGTGAGCTTGTAAATAAAATCATAAATGCAATTGCGATTCTGTAGATATAAGTAGATTAGAGCATCCTGTAAATACATTCATAGAGTGTCTGTGTAGGTAGTTAAAACTAGGTAATGTAGACAGTTGAAAGAGACAGTGGAAAAGGTGTATAACTTCAACCAGTTGTGTACATCTCTTTGCATAAGCAGTGAAAGATACCTGTGTTGAGTGGATGTTGCTGCTGTTCCAGCCATTTGCTAGTCCAAAGGAATTCAGTGGCATCTAAAATCAACCTCACAGCGAAGATCAGGGACAGAAGTTGCTATACCATTCCAGTTTACCCAGCGAAGCAATACCAAGGACTCACACATTGCAGTAACTTGGCATTAATTCTGTTGAAGACTTGGTGCATAGTTCCTGTTTGAAAATAATAATCTGAAAAAAAAAGGTGGTTAAAAGAAGTTGATCTGCATGATGACTGGGATAGAGTTATGCAGAAGTAGTCAATCCATGACAGAGTGTTTAGAATAAAAAAGGGAGTAGTGCATCTTTGTAGGGCTACAATAAATGGAAGAAGTGGATGCTGGAGGATATGTACTGAATTGAATATATTGATTTCTGTTACCTATAGTAACTTTGATTTAGGAAAATAGAGTTACACAGTGTATAATAAAATTCTAGTACAGATAAGTCACAGGCAATTTTCAGTTCTGCGTAACTAGCTGGTTTAAACCCAGGTTACTGAGGGGAGAGCTGACTTGCTTGTTACATGTAGCTGTCAGTACAGCTTTGTTATTGTTCCTGATATCTTAGCATACCCTTTAATAATGGGCCTGTTGTTAAGGAACAAAATTGAGTTCTGGCATACATTCTTGGTAAGTCTTGTCAAAGTAAACAGGCTCCTGTTAGAGAAGACAGAGATATTACAGTACTATAAAAAAAATGCCCTAGTCTAGGCTTTTTATGAAAATTATTTCAGGTTCACTTGCCTGGAATACTGGTAAGGTGTAACAAAAAAGTAATCATAATTAAAGGCCACTGCAGAGTTGCCATGTTAGTTTAGCTATTTATCCTCACTGTTTATCTATACATAGACCTTTCTAAGAAAGTTTGTGGCTCTTTAGGCAACACATCACTGACACTAAAATAAGAAATTTGACTGAGCTTTAGATAGTGCTGTGAGACCATTCTTGTGAGTTACTAATGCACTTCACTGTCTGTTGATGCAGGGTGAGGTTACTTTTCACTTGTGATCTTGTAGGCAGACTGGCTGTGGGTAAGCAAGACATGATGTACGTTCTTCACAATTACAGTTCAAACCATTAGTCTGAGTCTTTCTCACACTTTATTTAGCTTGTTTTTGGAGAAATGTGCTATGTTTTCTTCCTAAGCAACAGCAGAATCCTTGTGTTAGTCTGCTTCTCATCTTTCATCACTTAGTGGAAAAAGTATTTTAAGTGAATGTTTTCTGAACTTCCACCTTGTACTTTGTGATTGCCACTTGCTGACAGTTGCTCTCTGCTATTTCCGTATGCTGATCTGAGTATTCCTGTTGATATTTAAAATGCTGTGTGGTGTTTTGCACTCTTTAGTCTTACATATGCTTTGTCTTTCGAAGTATTAGCACATTCATTAGATTTTATTTTGTAGGTTCTAGATCAGTTAGTTTCCTGAAACTTAAGTTTCATAGTCCCCTTATCTGGAAGGATCAAAGGATGAGAAGTTCCAAGCTGGTGGTAAAGGTGGGCAGGAATTCTTAAATGACCCTTAAAAAGTTGGCTCTGAGGGAGTTATGCAAAGGTTTAGGCTTGTCTGTATTTTTTCCCTAGCACTTTTTGCTGTCATTTAAAAGATTATCCAACTTGATGCATTGAAAACAGGAAGAAGACTTAATATAGCCAGTCTGTTACAAGTCTTGCAAGTGATGTTTTCCTATCTGATACATTTTAAGAATGTGCTCGACCTATGTGTATAAAGATAACACTGTAAGCTGATACCCTTTCAGTGTGACAGACTGAAGACTGAAACTATGAGCCTTAATTACAGTCTTATACAATTTAAACTTACGTATCATACATATTTTTATTCTTTTATTCAATTAGCTGTCTCCAGCGTAGTATCATTTTGGCTAGAAAGAAACTAATATAGATGCATACTGTGTAGGGACGCTAGGTTGGGTTTGAAGGGTTTAGTAATTTCCAAAATTTCAGAGTAACTGCAGACAGTGCAAATGACTGTTCTTTCTGAATCACCAGACACAACATGAAAGTAGACATATGACCTCTTATTTTGTGTACATTATGATAAATTGCTCAGTTAATTCCACAACATCTGGCGATAGGTTTTCAACCAAATACATTACATTCTTAGGATGATTGTTATTGTTGATTTAAGTGTATTCCAGTTAAATCCAAACTTTCAAACTTTGTTTGTTTATGTATGTAAAGTATACTTTGTAGAAGATTGTACCTGATGCAGGGAACTCTAACTCTGCTTTTTGGCGGCCAGAGATACAGAGACAGTTTTCTACTCTGCTTGCTTTGTTTATGATAGTGTTTCTAATTCACTTTATTAGTTAACGTGTCAGCAGAAATTTCACTCAGCATTTATTTCTGTGAAAATCCAGATTCCATGCTTGGGAGCACATAAAATATTCCTTTGTATGCAGTTTAGAAAAATAGCTAGGATTGTACTGATGGAATTTCTGTTTTGTTTCATCCATTAAAATGTACATACTGTGATGGGAATCAAGAAAGCTTGACTCATAGGAGAGCTGGATTAAACTTGGATCTGCTTTAGACTTCTGTTGTATCTCAGGTGAGATACTTTGCCTCTTTGTGCCTTTGCACTCTGTAAAAAGGGAACAGCAGTTTTTTGTTTTTTTCAAGAGTGCTGTGATGGCTGATACAGTAACACCCACTTTTAGATAATGAGATAGGACATACAAACTACTTGAAGCTTCATGGCATCTCAGATATACACAGTGTCAGGAATGGTACTGAAATTTGTGGAAAAATTAGAGAGGTCCTTACAGATGTGTCATTTTATATGAATGTTTTATTTTTTGTTTGTTTTGGTTCTGGTAACAGAAGTAGCATATTTTTCATATTTACTTAGCTTCTGTAAATTTGTATTTCCAGCTCTATGCTTCTCTTATCAATATTTTAGGAGTTACAGTTTTATGAGCAATCATGCACATGAAGAAAACTATGGCATTGTTACTAAATCCATGTATATCCTAAAGCAGAACTGTGTGGTTAACATTAGTTTGTTTTATCTAGATTTCACAGCAATATACTTACCAGTGCTTTCATATGAACATTTTATGTGTCTTCTCATCTAAAAGCTGTTTATTTTTCTATAATAAAAGCCATGGGGTCCCCTGGATGCTGTCTGGTGCTCTCAGGTCCTCTGAGTGTTGGTGAGATGGTGCCGCATTCTGATACAGGGTCATGAGGTTCTCACCCCTCTCTTTCATATTCTGGTTTGCCAAGATATTAAGCATCCTTATTTACAGAATTGAGCAGGGAATTCAGTGTTGGTGATTAGTCCTTTCAGAGGTGATCTTTTATGATTTGTGGTCGCTGCTGTTGCTGCTCACAGTCTGCTTGTTCCAGATACTTCTGGATATGTTTTCACTGATGATCAACAGGCTGTTTGCATAGTTCAGCTGTTTTCTTCAGCACACAAAAACTGTTCTATTCTTCAGGTCATTGACTATATTTCATCTGCTTTTGCCATAGTAAAAAGTTGGTTGATGTTTGCTGGCTCATGCTAACAGCTATCCTGTCTAGACATAACTCATACTAACTGCTACAGGAAGTGGAGTAATATGTTTAGGGAGCTTCCCATCTTGCAATGTTCTTTGTGGGGATGCTTTAGGATCTCAAAATACTGTGAAGAGTTCATGAAGAAAAAAACCCAAAATAAGGAATGATAAATATTAATGTGGATAAATGTAAAATGGTGCATTTATACAACATCCCAATTTCACATATAAAATAATGTATTCTGAGCTCATTTTACCACACAGGAATCTGATATGGTATTTGGTACTTTTTGTGAGGCTTGGTCTTCATTAGTCCATATCAAAAGGAGTGAGGAGACAAGGGAAGCAGCCACAGTTCTCAGTAGAAGTACTGCTCAGTGCTCTGCCTCTCCACCAGATACCTCTGCCAATACTACACCAGCAGGATACTGTAAGTGGAGAGAGTGAAAAGCATGGCAGTTACTATATCTGCAGACACACCTTGTCTCTTCAGGAAAGCTAAGGAAATGTTTGATGTTGTGCTTGTCTCAGGCTGGGGAGGTGGATCCAGCCATTTGCAAGAGAAGACATCATTACCCCAGCAGGTCCCTACTTTGGACATCGTGAGCAAGTGAAACGACTTTATGCTCTTCTGTCAGCTTTCCATTTAAGGGATATGGCCATGAAAGGAGTCCCAGAATGACTTATGTTTTGGTTCCCAAGTGCAGCCCTATCTGCTAGACATTCTCTCTGAAGTTAGTCTGGAGGTGCATTGTTTGGGACTTGGAAGTGTGCGTTCTGCTATCTGGCTCTAATAAAAGTGTGGGGCAAAGAGGATCTGTGCATTAAGTAAGACGTCTAAGTAAGCTCCTTGACTGTCGGAATTAGTAAGGAAGTAGATTAGACCTGAGATTACACCAATACCAGAACTGTTTATCCTCCTTCAGGTTCAGAGCCATGGGAAACATTAAGAGTAGTCAGCATGAATCAGCCTGCAATTTAAATTTAAAGTAGTAGTAATAAAGAGTCTTATTTTGGCACAGAACCTTAGTGGATTACTTGCCTCAGACTCAAAAGGGCTGTGCTTTTGCCTTCCTATTTCTGCTCTTAGTAAAGAACACATGTCCTCAGATGTTGCTGTCATTGACCCCAACTCTTGCATTACAAAAGGTTGGGGTTTCTTTACCCCTTTTATTACTGTTGGTGGTGTTTGGAGGGCAATTACTTAATCATGGTGTGCGGTGGATTGACCCTGGCCAGCAGCTAAGCCCTCACAGCAGGATGGGGAAGGGAACTGGACAGGCATAAGTGAGGAAATAAGGTAGTGAGTCAAGATAAAGACAATTTAATAAGTGAAAGATAACAAGTGATGCAAAAATGCTCATTCACCACCAGCAGGCTGAAGCCTGCCAGTTCCCAGGCAGGAGCTGTTTCTGAGAAGTTGCTTCCCAGTTCTATTGTTGAGCATAACATCATGTGGTACAGGGTATCCCTTTGGTCATTTGGGGTTGGCTGTCCCTGCTCTGTTCTCCCCCAGCCTCACTGAGGGGCAGACTGAGAAATAGAGAAGGCCTCAGTGCTGCGCAAGCACCATTCAGCAGTAACTGAAACACTGTTTTGATAACAAAACTAATCCACAGCACCACCATATGAGCTGCTACAAAGAAAATCAACTCCATCCCAACCAGATCCAGAACATGACGTCACTTAAATTTTTAAGTCACTCCCACGCAATAAATGACCAACAAACAACAAAAAGCAAATACAAAGGAAGGCCCCATATTGGGCTGGTATCACCCGTTCCTATGGTATCTAGGTCATGCAAGATTTTAAGGATTCACTGGAGTGTTTCTGGTTTTTGTTTGTAGACATGCATTTTGCTCTGTACGCCTGAGGATATTGGCATTGTCACTGAAATAAGAACTCCCGTTCCCTCGGTAACACCAGCAAACAATATTCTCTTATTGTATTTCATGAATGGAACATTTTAGCCTGATTTATGAATAGACTTTTCAGAAAAATTGAAATCAATTACTGGAAATCCTCTTGCTGAGTTCTCTAAAATATTGACAGGAGTATGATTTTTTTTGCTGGTTTCTCTTTGTGATCATGTTGCTGACTCCAGCTGTGAAATATTTCCATACGGATTTTACGAGGTTGCTCAGTGTATGCTAGATGGTTAGGGTAAATTCCTCCAGATTAGGTAGGTGGATTCAGTGCCAATAAAGTAGGAATGTGTTTTGAGCTAGCATGTGGTTTATCTGTGTTGATTATTCATTTATTCAGTTGCTATTAGAGATAGACAGAGAGGGGGACTGGGGGCAGTTAACTGACACAGCACTGTTCTTGTAGTTTGAGTCTGATCTTCAAATCTTTGCTTGAGTCTTGAACATGAGTCAGCAGTGGCGCTGACTCCAGTTCAGGAGTAAAAAAAATGACAAAACCCCAAGGAATGTACAATTGGGCCATCGTTCTTTCGCCTTTTTTTCAAAGCCCTTTGGGCCAAATGCTGTAGCTTTTCTCTTGTAAGCATTACTTCTGTGTTATCCCACTAAAATCACTGGGAATGTTTTAGGATTTTTTTTTTTTTCAGTTTGATTTGAAGGAAGAAGGTTGTATAGTAATTCAAAGTACTTGAAATCTTAAATCTTACAGAGAAAAAAAGCAAACCTGCCTTGCTTTATGATAATACCACTTAACAAAACAGTACTTAGCAGGAATATACTGAACGAAAATATTTGGAAGTGTTGGAGATGGCTTTAGCTGTAGGCAAGACATAGGTTTCTCATGGCTTCCAGGGTTCTGACACCGGTAAATATAGACAGTGGTAAGAAAATATTTGATGCAGCCTGCAGAGACTTCATACAGGCTGCTGGGTGCATGAGACCCTTCATTTTGCTTCCTCTTTGGAGAGTAGGAAAATAGAAGTGTATAAATTGGAGTCAGGGCAGAAGTATAGAGTGCCTGATGAAGAAACTTTTCTCCTGTTGAGCTGTAGTCTTTACATTGTTTCAGGAAATGCCTTTGAGTCAGGCATCTGTGGAAGGGAAAGGAATAGAAAGTTTCATATAGACTGACTCCGTATATGCCAACAGTTGTGGTTTCCATTTTAGGTATTGCATATTTATCTGCAGGACATTAGGGTACAATGAGTCAGGGAAAGTGTTGGGGGAAGTTTTCCAGTATAGCTTCTATTCAGTCAGGTTTTAGAATATGGTTATCTTTATCCTTTACTGTGATAGCTGGAATTTTTTATATCTTCTACTACACTTCTGCAAAGAGCAGGAGAAAATAAAGGGAAATTTTATGGATTACTCAACTTTGCCTAAAATTTAAAACCAGAGGATTCTTTTTCGTCAGCTTAGAGGCCCTAAAAAACTAAATAGTACGGTTCAAGTAACTGAGAATGCAGCAGTTACAAACTTGCGTGTCTTAGCGAACAGGGAACTGGATGGGTTTGTGGGCAAAGAACAACCTCAGAAAGAAAATGGTGCCCTTTGGAAAGCCCCCTTGATGGGTTAGCTAGAATAAGAAGAGTGGTGACTTGATCCCTCATATCCTTGATCCCTAATTGAGCTTAAGCCTTTGTAAAGGTCTTTAAGATATCATGTCTCCTTTAATTAATCTGTTTTCCCATCTAGTAATTTCAACATAGGAGATACATGATTTAGGATGCTGTGATAACTACTTAGGCCATCAGAAGACATTTTTCTCTCCAAGGTATTTGGCAGGGTATGGCAGATTTTCTTATCTTCTTGTTGACTCAGGAGATTATTAGTCTATTTTTAAGACTACTTACCCAGGCACAAATTGTATCAAACTGCTGGCAAAGATAGGACAGTAAAGGAAATCTACAAATTCAGCGGTTGTGTGTGCAGAAGGAGGAGGCCTATCTTTACAGACTTCCTGCCCTGTTTCACTGTCATACAGCTGAAGGATTTAGCTTTGTTGCAGAAAAGTTTAATGCAACAATAGTAGATAATATATCTTGCTGCTCAAAGCCAATGCTGTCTCAGCCTTCAGTAGCCTCCCTAGCTTGACATTACTGAGGGAATACAATAGGTCATCTTTCTGCTGAAGCTGATTCCTGAAATGTCTAAATTCTCAAGCAGTGCCAATTTCTGCTTCTTCCAGTTGGGATTTTATTCTAAAAACTTACTGTAAGCATCTTGGTTAGACTAACAGTCTTATGTATGTGATATTGTTTGAATTGACTTTACAATATGTAATAATGAGAATTACTATTTTGGGTATTTTTCCCCTCCATATCTGTACCAAATAGGACTTGTGATATAGGTAATAATTTGCAAGAATGGCCAGAGCTATTTTATTCTTTATTGTTCTTGCTTCTGACTTACACCCACTGAATTCTTAGCTTATTAGAATGACTTGGCGAATGGTACGAAAACTTGTGGTTTTCGTGTTCATAGATGTGGTGCCAAACCTATTTCTTTTTTTTTGCTTGCCACAGTTGTTAGAAGCTAGTGTACTGGAGCTGTTCACGACTGCAGGCTTTCAAATAACAACTCTTGTTCATATACACAGGGAGAAATAGAGGTTCCCTATGGCAATCATGCAATTATTATAGTGATGAATGTTAGAGTATTTTATGTATTTCTTAATTAAAACCAGCTAGAAACAAGATCAGCATTAGTCCTTGCTTCTGAAATCTTGATGCGAGTTACTGAAACAATGTAAGAATAGTCATAAAAATGCAGTTTTAAGTAAAAAAAAAAAAAAAGTATTATGAAACAATAGCAAAAAAAAAATAAGAGCAACTTTAATAGGAACAATAGAAATGCATATTACTAAATGGTAGTCATACTATAATCTCTACACAGCATATCTAAGGTAGAGGAAAGGAAGCAAAGAGTGCTTCCAGATGTATAATTGCATATTGGATTATTTTAAATGATTGGTTCTTATCCAAGGCTAGTTCAGTATTGTTCATAGTTCTCCAGATTAGCTCAATAACAAGCTAAATTTGATTGCTGTGCAGTAAGACAGCAGGACTTAGACTTTTATAATGAATGCTCTCACTGATTAATGGTTCATTATACAAGGAAAACCCACTGGGGAGTACATATCCTTACTGCAATAACTTTTTAATAAAGAAATGTATTTGGATTATCTGATTTCACTGATTTGATGCAGTTGCCAGAGTAGTGGATGTCTTGGCTTTTACGACAGATTTTCAGACATTGTGGAGTTCTTTGGGCTTTTCTAACCTATTTACAATTTCTCAACCCATAGAAATTGCGATGTAATATTAAAGTATGTAAAAAGCATTAACAAAGTGACTTTTAAAGGAATATCAGACTAATATTTATAAATGAAAGTCTGCCTCTTTAATCAATATTCCCTTTTTCTTTAAGCATAGGTTATAAAGAGCCTATTAAAACAATGCAGTTTAAGTTCGAAAAAGAATTAAACAGTTTATAGTTGATGCTGCTGCTTTTTCAGTTATAGGGTTGGGTTGTTTTTTTTTTCCAGTGTTCTTCATGGATACAGTGAATGAAGCCTAGCATTTCCGATGTGGAGGAGGAGGGGAGTAAGATTATTGACAGACAGACTTAGCCACCCCATCTGAGAGAGAGTGACAGCGTGTCATTTGTGAACTGTGCTGCCAAAATGCTTTTACCAGTGATGTCTTCATGGCTATACCCCATTAGTTCCCTACTTAGTACATCCCTGTCCAGTATGATTAAAGTTTATGTAAAAGTGTGTATGCAAAATTGAGTTTTCAAGTGAAACCTGAGCATCTGACACTGCCTTTTTCATGTGCATTTATAAATTATGTAAATATTTTGGTTTTCCTAAGGATTTATGGTACCTCTGTGTATTTTGTGTGTACCTCTGTGCTTGAGTTCAGCCTCAACAGATTTTTGCAGTTTGACCTTGTTTGACCTTGGAACTAGCAAAGTTGGTTGTATTACCTCAGAGAAGGCACAAAATCCTGTTACAAGGAAGGGTGTCTGCTATCCAGCATTTACTGCTATCCCAAGGGTTACATAAGGAATGGGGTCTTGCAGGGTTACATAAGGAATGGGGTCTTGCAGTCTTGTTTCCCAGTTCTGAACGTTGTTACTACTGTTGCTGGGTATTTGTGGGACCTAGCAATAAAGATGTTGTATCTTTTTCTTTTTTTTTTTTTTTTTTTTACATATTGTGAACGTGTCCACAATGTGTTTGTAAGAAAGGAATTAAATATGTAAACCACCTCATCGTTCATTTATGTTTGAACAGAATTTCATGGGACCAAGAAAGGGCTGTTGTCCTAAGAAGAGTCCTATGAGCTCACTGGAAAAAAGCAAAGTTGCCCATGTTCAAAAGAAATGCAAAAGAATTTTAAAAATTATTTTGAAATTTATATTGAGTGCTTGGTTTGAATAAGCATGTAAAAGTTAGCGAAAGCTCTTTGATAAGTAGTTACACAACAAAAGTGATTTTTAACATGTTTTTCCAAGTTTCTGTAGTGGTTTTCTTAATGATGTTAAATAATTTTTAATTCTGTTGACTGAATTTATTCAAAGTGGTAAAGGCTAAAAAAGTTTTAAAACAGAACCAACAATAACAAAAAAGGCAAAACAAGAAAAACAATTTTTGTTGAAATCGTTTGCTATAGGGAGTAAGATAGATACCTGGCAGTTTGTTATGGCTTATGGAACTATACTAGTTAGCGAAGAATAAGGCAGTGTAGCTGAAGTTATTTTTGTGGAGAATTAAAGTAAACGTTGTAGCCATGGAAGCTGTTCAGTTTGTTTTGATTCAGTTCCTCACTGAGCACTGTTTGCCTATCTGTATTCAGGCAATAAAGTGGAATTCAATTACATAGTTTGGCTTTATTTTCATGATGTTTATCATATGAGTTTTCCATAGCTATATAGATTGTCATTGTTGTTTTCTTCTGTTTCTTGTTTTCCCAGACAATTCTTTTAAATACTTCCACCACTGTACTTAATAGTGACTGAAGAAGAATCTTAATCTCATTAGGTTTTACATGGCTTTCACTGGCTCATGCGATGGTGACCATCGTAGTTGCCAGTTCTAGGTGGCAGTTACATAGCGTACACAACTGTAGATTCTATCTGTGTGTCCAGGAATGCATGTTGTCACAAGGTTAAAAAAAACAAACCAAAAAAATCAAGCCATTTCTGTCCACCTTTCTTGCTGAAGTCAGAACCAGCCTGTGACATGTGGTGGGTTGATGTTGCCTGACTGCCAAACCCCGCTTAGCTGCTCTCTCACTGCCCCTTCTCAACAAGACAGGGAAAAGCTCCTGGGTTGAGATAAAGGCAAGGAGATTAATGACCAGTTAACTGTAATGGGCAAAACAGACTTGAACTGGGGAAAACTGACTTAATTTACTGCCAGTTCACAGCTGGTTCCCCTCAGCCCCATCTGCCAGGCAGTGTTTTGCCCTTCTTTACCCAGGTTTTCCCCGAGGTGCCCACTTGTGGCTGAGGGGCTCAGCTCTGCCCTGCTGTGGGGCCATTGGGGCTGGCTGAAACCAAGTGTGTTCCGCACTGGCAGCCCCGGATGCAGCTCACAGGGGACACCCATGGAGCCAGCACGCGAGCACCCACACCCAGTACATGTGGAGGGACATGTGTGTGTTTGGATTTATAGGTTTTTAGTTAAGGTGAGGTAAAGTTTTTAGATACTTTTAGAAAGAAAAACAAAAGAAAAACCACAAAACAACCACAAAAAAGTCAAACTCCAGATAGAATTTTGCCAGTGCTGAGGAGTACAGGAAGCCTTGAATTATTTATGTCTGACTTCCCAGTATGTTCCCAAAAGGCTGGTAGTATTCTTCCTGTTCATCTAGCTATGATCGTCTAAGATTTTAATTCGATTCTCTCAGGAGCATGTACATGCTCAGACTTACAGAATATCACTTGTATTGTTGTGACACTGGTAGAAAATGCTGTTGCTGTTGTGGCAGTTAAATGCATCCAGTTTGCTTCTGTGTTGTGGTTGTACACTCAGCTATGGTGTACTTTGTTAAGCTGCTTAATTTTTATTGTTCTTCTTATGCTTGCTCAAATTTTCTTTTTTGTTTTTAGAGTTAAGCTCCCGGGAGTGTGGGTTAAAAGGCTATCAGCCACCTTATTTTATGAGGAAAGGGGAAAAGAATCGGGGTAGCTTGTCTAGAGAGAAGCTGGAGCAGAAGTAGTGCATTGATGGTCATCATCATGTGAGATAATGTTTTTCTGAAGAGGGCTGATGGGATAATTAGTGTTTTGTGCCCATGATGGGCAGCACAGGAAACACTAGGCTTAAATGTACTGTATTTAACACTGAAGCGAGTTTTCTGCTTGGAAGGCTGGTGGATCCCCAAACAGAGGGAGGTGGCCAAGGGGATGCTGTAGTGAGGGAAGCTGTGAAGGGCTGGTTATATGTATTAAATATCCAGAATGACTTAGGGAAAAAAAAAATCTGCCTTGTCTAGAGATTAGGTGGTGGTCCAGGGGCTTGGAGGCCCATTTCAGCCTTATTTTCTGTAATTCTGTGGTACTCGCAGCTTTGAGTTCCATTAAAACCCAAGAATGTCCAATTTCTTATACTGAAGACTGATGTAAATTTAAAGTCCATCTCTGACTAGGTGGCCTAGGGCAAATGAGGGCCTTTGATATGTTGGTGTTTGCTGTTGAAATCCTATTGCTGACTTGTGTATGATGTTTTTAATGTAACTACCCTTGGTACAGTACCTTCTCTTCTGCCTTTGAAATCTCAGTGTTTCTATGTGGTATTTCTCACATGAATCTGTGTAATGAAAAGATGTTAAGATATGTAATGTTAGCAGCTCAGCTGGATAACATCATGCTCCAGATTCAATAATACTAGCTTATTAAGAGCAATTGGCTGCAATCTTTCCCCCTTGAACAGCCATGGTAATAAACTGGATTAATAAGATTTTACAAACTATATTCTCCATCCAGAAGAAGTAATTTAATAGGTGCACAAAACATTGCTTTTAATGTTAGAGACATTTCTTGTGATTTCTCTGTTTCTAGATGAAGACGACATGCAGTGTGCCATTTTTAATCCTCGCCTCTGCCTTAAGATCTAAAATTACAAAAATTCCCAAATCCTGGAAACATGTGGTGGCTGTAGAATATTAGCTATTGTTCTGTCCAAATTTTGAGCCTATTTGAAGCAAGTACAATTTATTGCAGCAGTTGATAGTGCAATCAGATTGTTTTTCCCAGTTTTTTTAAACTGATACTTGCAAAAATGTAGATTACTAAAGCAGTTTTTGAAGTGTTCTCTGGTGGAAACAAAGTGTTTACAAAAATTTACAGCCTAAAAATTAACATTTGCTGAAGCTGAATACAGTCCCAAACCAAGTTCAGCACAGCAGCAGGCAGTGGCTGCCTGTACTGCATGAATTTAATTGTTCTGAACACGCAGAAAACAGCGTAATCTTATCGATAGCATCTTTCTGGCACAGAGGGGCTTCTCCATTGACCATGCAGCCTTGCTGTCCCTCTCAAATACGCTTTAATTTTGGAGTGTTTGTGCTAGGGCAGGTAGTCTTTGTAGCAGATAATTATTTTTTTCACAGCAGTTCGGGCAGGCTCATTTCCCCCCATCTTCCTGAAAGCTTAGCAACAGAAACACACCATGCCTCAGAGGGCCTCATTTGGATTTGCTCTTTGGGAGTGTCACAGGCCAAATTCTTTGTGTCAGGGAATTTCACTTAATTCGATGCATGCAAATTAACGTAAGCTTTAAAGTACTGAATTTGGTTTTGAGAAATAAGGAAGACATTCAATTAAATGAACATGCAGAGAAGACACTTTTACCCATCCTGGTGTCCTATCCACTCACTATATGGTAGACTCGGTCCCTTGGTGAGGTGATGGGTGAGGTCTTCCAACACAAGCGCAGCAGCTGAACCCCAGAACATACACACTTGCCAAACACCTACCAGTTTTACTTCCTGGTGGTGGTTGTGTCTTTCCAGTAAGGTCCAGTAACCATGTGCTGTGGTGGAGAGCTGGGGTTGGGGGCACCAGCTGAGTCTTCTTATTTTGTCAGGTGAAAAATGGACCTCAAATGACAATGATTTGTGGAACTGGGAGCAGGATCAAGGAGTTGCTGACTTAGTCTGTCTTAGTTTGCTGGATTTTATCTCCTCGGGCTAGTGTTTATGCAACAGTGGAATCAGCGGAGTCTTCCTGCTGGTGTCAGGCTGCCTGGAGGAGCAGGAGGATGAGTGGGGCAAACAAAGGGGCTTTTTCCTGGAAGCTTCTTCACAACTGCAGAGAAAGTAGTCCTGCATCAGGGAGCTAGTCTCAGCCACTGCATCTGAGGTTATTTAGAGGAGCATCATTCACAGCTCTGGTATTTCTATGACTACCAGTGCAGGCTTGGGGAAGCAGTTCTTCACAGCTCCTGCGATTGCAGTTCCACCGTCCTGGGTTCAGCAGTAGCAGCCGCTAAGAAGGAGAAAAATGACTGCTACTGCTGAACCCAGGACATCCACGTGTCTCCCTTGTGAGCTGTCCTTACTTGGAACCATCACTTCCCACTGCCCAGAGAGGGTGTCTGCAAGGGCAGTAGGACTGCTTGATGCGTCCTTACTCATGTTCTTGAATACTGTGGTCTCGCTTGTTCTTGTGCACGGTTTTCAGTTGGACTTTATAGGGCATGGAATTGATAGCCAAGAATTTTGCGCTCCAGTGTTTCCATAGAATCAGCTAGGTTGGAAAAGACCTTTAAGATCAAGCCCAACCATTATCCCAGGACTGCCAAGACCACCAGTAAATGATGTCACTGAGGGCCTTCACCTACATGGGTTTTGAACACTTCCAGGGACAGTGATTCCACCACTTCCCTGGGCAGCCTGTTCCAATGCCTGATCCCCCTCTTAGTGAAGAAATTTTTCCTAATACTCAATCTAAACCTCCCCTGGTGCAGCTTGAAGCCATTACCTCTTGTCCTATCACTTGTTACTTGGGAGAAGAGACTGACCCCCCACCTCACTACAACCTCCTTTCAGGTTGTTGTAGAGAGCGATAAGGTCTGGACTGAACAACCCCACTTCCCTCAGCTGTTCCTCGTAGGACTTGTGCTCCAGACCCTTCACCAGGTTTGTTGCCCTTTCCTAGACCGTCTTCAGCACCTCAGTATCTCTTTTATAGCTCTACAAAATGAACTATTAGGCTGGTCTTTATTTTATTGGGTAACTTACAATACTGAACAGAAAATGTTTTCTATTATGATGCAACAATTAATAATTTAAAAAATAGGTTGTTGGAAAGTAAGTTAGTAGAATAAGTGTGTATATCAATATGTGTGCATGTTTTGTATGTAGTACTTTAACAAGACAGTAGCAACTTAAACAATGTGCTACAAAGTACGTAACTTGTTACAATAGAAGCTGATTCCTCTCTTGCAGAATATGGGAAGATGCAACTCAGAAGTCCTTTTAGATTGATGTATTGGAATCATATAGAAGTTTTGTGCCGTATACTTGCACTTGTGACAGAAGGAAACATGTTATCATCTCAGTTTTTAAAGATGATCTTTGAATAGTGTACATATCTGATCAGGGATATTGTCAGAGCCACTTCAGGTGATTTGCTTACAAAAAGTATGAAATGAAGCTGTATGAAAATATGTAGCTTCTTTAATTAAAACTATGTTTAATATCATGCTTCAATAGATAAACTAATCTGGCTTGAGATTTAGAGAGTTTTCTCTTAAGAGAAATAACTGACTTTCTAATGAATAATCTGTATTTTCGTGTTTTTGTCTTACGTATTTATGACAGTTCCCTGATCTTCTGGAAACTTTTGGAAAAGGCCGCCTAGCTGAATGCTGAGCTGAATGAGTGTTCTTGGGTAGCATTGTGGCTTCAGAGTCATCTCCCCTTCTTTTACAGCCCTATAGCAGACTGGTGTGGGGATGCTTGCTCTGGGTGTTAAAATTTATATTTGCTTTACCAGCTACCCTTTCCCACTCTTTTCAGTCTTCTTATTTCATCCAGAGTTACGCTTTATAAAAACACAAGCTTTGAAAAGCAGAATGGAGCCAGGGCAGGATTTTTGCCATTGATGTGAATGGAGAGTGCTGTGCATAAATGACCCTTGTCGTGATATCCCTCTGAATATCCCCACTGCTCTTCAGGTGGACCATCCAGCTGGCAGCCTGTGGGCCAGTTCTCTTCCACAGAGTGGTTCTGGCCAGCTCTCACATGAACGTGAGCTTATCCTAACTTGCCTGTGCATAACCATGCAAGCTGCCTCTCTGCTCCTTGACTTCTGAAATGTGGAACAATTTGCCTGCTGAGATGTTCCTGTAGTGACATTTAAACAGAGATGCTACCCTATAGCTTAGCCTTCAGAAAGATACATTTTTCCACAGTCACACAGACATTTTGCTCTCTAAAAACAACTACCACGAAGGCCTTCCAGTACTAAGAATCTTTTTCGTAACACATCTCAAAATGGCTAAAAACCTGGTATGCTGTTTTTCTTAAAAATACTCTGATAAAATGTTGTCAAAATCACCTTGTAGACTAGAAGAAAGGCAAAGCTAGTTGCCTAGGCTTAAAATACAATAAATATTAAATAATCATCATGTTAGAAAGTCAACATTGGATGTTTGAGATTTCTGTCATGTATAATTTGTTGGGTTTCTGTTTGCAAAGCATTTCATGATTCATTACTTTCATGATACTGTAATTTCATGTTGGATGCTGCCACTGGAACGCTATACAAAAATCATAGCTGTAAATGGTTTGAATCTTCTCCAAATGTACTATGGTGGATATTTTGGAATAAGACTGGGTGATCATTTAACATTTTGTTTTATAATTAATTTAGGACTATTTTTAATTTTGATAAGTGATCGATTGATTCTGTATTACCTAACAGAGACATGTTCTACATTTTTTTCCTTAAGTTAGTATTGTTATTCTTACATGCATATGATTTCTAATACATATCAGGTTTCTAATAACAACATCATTTTGTTTTTCTGCCAACTGCAGAAACTATGCCTGTTCCAGACCAGCCCTCGTCTTCTGACAAGACAAGTTCCCTAAGTCCTGTTTTGAACACATCTAATGGGGATGGCTCTGAAACTGAGACGACCTCTGCCATTCTAGCTTCAGTTAAAGAACAGGTATGCAAGTGCTTCATCTGCAGGCTAGAAAAACAATAATATGATTTAGTCTTTTTTTACAAAGGTTCCATAGGTGATATGTGAATAATTTCTTTCACAAATGCAAATTGCAAAGAATGTTAAATATTTCTTTGTGTCTCAGTATACTTCCATGTGCTGTCCTACAATGAATTTAATATAATCTAATTGTTCATTTTATTCTCCATTTTTGCTCTTACTGTGAATGATGGTTTTCAGAGATCTCTCCTTTTTGGCAATCTGCCTGTGGAGTTAGAGCATTTAACCATGGCATATAAAAACTATAGACTAATGAATAGTTGTGAAGAAGATGTGTTGTCCTAGACTTTTTAGTTAAAGGGATTTATAAGAATCATAGGATTTTAAAATATAACTCATACGTGGTTTGTTTGTTTGTTTTGTTTAGGTTTTTTGTTGGTTTTTTTTTTTAAACTTGATGTGAGATTATTTTAGGGCAAACTTGAGTAGAGATGGAGGATTTCAGCCTCGTATGATTAAAATCAAAGGTATTAGAAATTTTGGAAAGAAAGGTCTTTAGTGTGATTCTCTACTTGATTCTTACAAGGCAGGTTTGGACATTTCAATATAAATTTTTGTGGGCCAAGTGTATGAGATTTTGGTTAGTGATTTTTTGTACATCAGGAGATGGTTAATATTCCACTTCATGAAAATGCCTGGTTTCCATTGCTCCCTCATTTGGCTCAACAGCAGCAGTAGGTATCCCAAAGAGAGACATGGAAAGATAGCTGCTTTTAGCCAGCTTTCTCCTTGCCGATTATGTCTACGTTGGTTCTCTAACTATAAAGTCATGATCATTCACTGCTTCTTTAGTAAAATTAATGCATGAATTCAGCTTATAATATTGCCATTGGAGTAATGGCTGTTCAGTCCTTGGGCTTTTATAAGAATTATGACCTTGCTTTTATTTTTTTCTTTTTAATATGTACCAGTTGTCTCTTTTGGGTGGTAAAAGTTACTTGTATTTTCTGGTTCTGAAAAGAGGAGTGCAAGAAAGCAAGCTTGTAGCACTTAGTTTTGTCTTAAGACTCATGGCATATTGTATTGGAATTACCTATGGTTTAGGTGTTTTTATGCATATTCTCTTACGGGACAATAACTTTACTTGGCATGTATCAGTAATGTTTTAGCCTGTACCTGTGTTCAGTACCAGTTTTTCAACCTGTGTTACTGTGTTTTTGAGGAAAAATATCTACCTTAGCTTTTGACTCTCTAATGTTGAAAAAATGTATAGGGAAGTTACATAGGCAGAAGATATGCCACATCTGCTTTTACAGTGTGAAATGCAGTATTGAATAGTGAAGAGTTCTTCTCTGTTGTTGGGTTTTGTGATATTAATAGTTTATACCTGGTCATGTATTTTGCAGCTGAACCTTCCATCCCCATAAATCAGTGAATTGAATACTAGAGTGAATTGGTACTGAATCCACTAGTTTAAAAGAATTTTAAATAGTAAAATATTAGCAAAGTTATTTCTGATGCCTGTGAACCCCAGCAAAAAGGAGCCTGTAACAAAAGAATTCTGCATTCTGCTACCCCCAAGAACAGCTTAGCCAGTTAACATAAGGTACTGCTAATAAGATATTCTCTTGAGTTATGGGGCTACAGGGTACCAAAATCTCACAGCTGTTGTTAAGTAACCTTCAATATTCTTTTTTTCTTTTTTTATGTGTAGTAAAGATTTTGAAAAAAAAAGCCCCAACCAACCAACCAAAACCAACCAACTACCCAACCAAAAAAAAACCCCAAGAAAACAACCAAAGTGCACACAAACCTGCTTCTGGGCCTTTTCTATTCCCCATAATACTGTGTCTTTTACTGAATTTCCATAATGTTCTGTTGGAACAGTTCTAGGAAAGGTCACCACCCCGTGCTTCAGGCAGTTGAAATCCATGACACTGATTCTGCATTAGGGGACATTAAGGGAGTAAATGAAGTAAGTTTCTAACTGACGGTTCAGATCAGTAACCCTCTGCTTTTTAGAAGGAGGAATGATTTACTGTCTGGTATGTGAATTTGCATTAGTGCCCTATGTAGGTGAAAATATACATAGAGTTTTAGAAATAGGAACACAGACAGTTATTCAAAAGTACTGCTTATAAAGAAAAGAATGAGTAAGTTCATAATAAATGAATCAAATTGGTTACGTTTTCTTCATCTGTGCTGATGTTTAAGAAATTCCCTTATTTTTTTAATTCTCTGAAATGTTTGTGGCATCTTCATGTATTACTTGTCATGAAATAACTAGAATGGTATCTTTGAGTGATTGCAACAGAGTGAACTGCAGGATTTATAGTACTGATAACTGTAATAGGTGCTTGCAGTCTTCCAAGAGGGTAGGGTACATGGAAAGCATAGAGAAGTCATAGATGTTATCTTTATTTGTTCTACTTGAATTTCCTGTGTGAAGCATAAATGATTTCTTCACAAAACATGAAGCTTTGCAGTGCTTAGCTCGAAGAACAGACATCCCTGTGCTGTCTTATTTTGAGGAGATTTATTGGGTCTGACAGATTTATTTGGTCTAAAAAGCTGTGCTTGCTATGTCAGACATAAAGTGGCATTTGTGCTGGTCATGGGTGGATCAGAAGGCTTAGCCACGTGCTTTTCAAGTTGGGGATTTCTGTCAAAGTAGAAATTGAAGCCTGTATGTCAATGGGCCTCAGTTCTGATCACAGAATAACTTTTGCAACTGTTTTCTCTAATATAACGCATGACATATAGTGATATGTGATATTCACCAAAATAAAATCTCATTCTTGCCTTATAGGAACAAGTAATTACTCTAGTAACCTTGGGTATTCTGTGGCTTTTCTAAATAGGTTCAATTACGACACATTCATATCTTGCTTCCCCTCAAACATCAGGCTTTACCTCTGCCTTTAAAAGTTTTAGCAGCTCTATTTCAGACCCATGCCAATTGTACTCAATCAATATATATTTCTTTCATTGTCTCTCTTAGTAGCATGTCAGTATACTTACTTCCTTAGTTACAGAACTCCCTTGTTTTAAAATATTCCAGAGAGATATTCCTCTTTTTTTGGTTTTTTTTTTTTTTTTTTTTTTTTCCATCTTTCTGTTTTCCTTAATGTATTAATTTTTAGGTAAGAACTAAACTGAGTAGCGCAAGTCTATACAGTGGTTACTATACTTCTTAGTTGCTGGGTAGACCAACATACTGTTGAAATAAGAAGCTTTGTGAGTACAGCTTGTGCTTCCCAAGTACGTCCTCCAGTTGGCAGGAATTGCTTTTGGAATGTATGATTCCACTACCGGAAATGGGGAGTTTGATGGCTAAGTTTTGAAAAGCATCGTCTCAATTGCTGGCGAAGGAAATAATTTAATATAGCAACTATATGCCCTGCTCTTTAAGATTCTCAAGTTCTTGGTTTAGTCTGGGACTGGTTTCACAGAGCTCTCAAGAACAGCCATGAGCATATTCATGTTGTGCTCAGGAAATGGTGATTTACAAGAACTGAGACCTAGACAAGTAATGCCTGTTCAGAACCCTGTGTCCTGGAAGTCACGCCAAAGAGGCGATAGCCATAGTAGGTCCAGTATTGAAGAAACTAAAAGTTACTTCACTGTGGTCATAATCCTGATTCAGAGAAAACTCCAGGAACTAAGTTTTCAAGCTGACAAGCAGCAATTCTTTATTGCGGCGCCAGGAGACACGAGGGATAGCTCCTCCTAACGTGTGTCCCCGTATTGCTACACAAGCCGTCCTTATATAGTCACTGGGCATACATACATATTCATGAGGCTACGTATGGATTACATTACTTTCCAGAAGGTTTCCACGCGCATACGCAAATGTGGTGGTGGTTTCTGAGGGTCGTTTACTTCTTCCAACAATCTTCATCACTTCTGGCAGCCTTTGAAGCACCAGCTTAATTAGCATTACAGACATAGCAATCATTCTGTCCTTCTACTTATCAGTTAGTTTAACTGCTCCCATCTTGGACCTCTGCTAGTCCTGGATACTCCCCAGTAGATGTTTACACCGGCTTAATGGGTTCATTAACACCAGAAACAGCAATCATCCTGCCCTTCTACTTATCAGTTAGTTTAACTGCGCCCATCCTGGACATCTGCTAGTCCCAGATACTCCCCATCCCCAGGTCCTGTTTTTCTATCCAGTTTTTCTTACACTTTCTGTACTAAGGTCGTAAGGACCTAAAACTGTGTCAAGTACAGCAGTTTATCTTCAAGCACCTCAGTTATTTTCCATTACAAAGCCATCAAACTTAACGTCACTTGGAACTGATTACTTTTGTGCTTTTGTGCCTCCTTGTCTCAATCCAAAATACGTATTTTGGGGATTGGTTGAAATGAGCTGGAGCGGAAGGGCTTCTGTGAAGATTTAGTCCTGATAGAAGAGTATTGAGAGAGAGTATATCCTCCCAGTAAAAGCATCTTTGAAGAGAGGGAATAAAATGCTAATTATCAGAACAAAAGTAGAGTTAAATATGATGCTATTTTGACTTAAAGTAATGTTGAAAATTAGTAGTTCAAAGCCAAGAATTTCAAAGAAGCTGGGTAGAATGCCACTTAGTGATAGCTCAGTCTAATGCTAATTTAAAACACTATTAAAGGGCATCACAAAGAAAGGCAAAATATCCTTTCTTAGCATGCAGCCAGTGTGTGAACACACTTTGCTGCTCGACAAGCACTTCTGCCTTAACTTTTTTTTTTTTTGCCATTACGGGAAGAGTTTCAAACTTTGAATAAAGATACAGTAAGACAGTAATAATACTGATTTCAATTTCAATAGAATTTAAATTTTATTGTATTAAATTTCTAACATTTTAATGTATTGTATTTGTAACATTTTAACATTGTTGATTTATTTTCCTCTGGCATCGTTGATTGGGGCTTTTTAAAATGTAAAATACTTTCACACCAAGCCCCAAGTCTTTTAAGCAGCATAGGGAAATAGGATATCACTCTCAGTCATTTGAGAAGATCTTAATGAACTTAAAATAGAGAGGTGGCTGGCCAAGTTGTGCTTCTTCCTGTATCTGACGCAGCTTCTCCTGTTGTACTGACAGACGTGTATTTATGCATTCCCATGTGGGGAATGCTGCTGGGGGAGGCTGAGAAAGCTGAAAATAACTGTCTGAAAAGATAAGAAGCAGCTTTGTGTTATGGGAGGTCAAGTGTGGTGTTTTCTCTTTTGGGAAAGGGTGGTTGGATCAATTTGTTAACTTGTTTTCAAGAATTGGGCTCTTTAGCACAGCTGCTGTGAAAATATACTTCAAGCTGTGGATTTAGTCAACTTTTCTGTAGTGTTTGGAATGATGCAAAGTCCAATGTAACATCCCTATTTAAATGTACAGGGAAGCAACAGCTTTGGGTGTATCTCCCAGTCCCTGTCCCACTTCTTTGTCTTAAAGGAAGTCACAGTTATGTTTCTGTATACTTTATGTTCCTAAGGCTTAGCTGTCTTACCTGCTTTCAGTATTTTTCTCTTTCTATGCTTGAATAAAGCAATATCCATCAATCGTAATTTTAATTTGCATAGAGAATATATGAGGCTGTGAGTGCCATGGCTTTCAAAACCAGCATACCTAGTCTATAGAGAAAAGAAAGTGCTGTTAAAAAAACCAAACTGTGAACACTTCACTTGGTGCGATTGTTGTGACTTCTGTCTTCTCTAGAAATAAAAGAAAAACACTAAAAGCACTCTCTGGACCCTTCTGCTTTAATTTGTCTTGCCAGTACTTTTCATGCAGCCTGCTCTTACAACTTCAGTTTTGAAAGGTATTTTTGAAGATTTAATTTTTACGATTGTTTTAGCAATTTTTGTTCCTTTTATGTTATTTTTAAAACTAATACTTCTGTGTTTTTCCATCTGTGTCTGTGTGTTTTGTCACATGATGGCATTTTCTGCTTCTGATGTATTTACTGATAAGTGGCACTGTATTTTTCTGGGGGTAATTTAAATCTTTTGTATTCCTAGGAAAAAATACTTCCTGGGTAGTTGAATCCTGTTCATGTTAAGCTTTGATAAAATACATTGCAATTCTGTTTATTCCCAAACGAGAAAACTGGAACCCTGCAAATGCTCAGCTATGGTGAAACTTGAGTCTTTACCTGAGAGTTACGGTACATTACTACCCAAATAAGCTTAATTTTGGCTGTGAGCTATGTAGTTATCATAACACTAAACCAGGCTAGAATCACACAATAAATTGTGGGGTTGTGTTTCTGGTTTGGACATTGTCTCCCCCCGACCCTGGTGAAAATTAAGTATTTATTTTTGAAATTTCTGGTGACAGAAACTTATAGTTGCCCCTGAGAATCTTTCCAGTGTGAAGGGATAAAAGGCCAGCAAAAGACATTAATCTTTAAAAAAGATTTGAAGATTCATAGTAAAGTTCTAGGCAGATTAATTGCTTAATTCATAATTAATTCTTTCTCTCAGTGTTAACATTGCATTTTTGGTAGAACATCGCTCACTGTTTTGGAGGGAAGTTTACATGCATATCCTGTAACGTGTAACAGTGGAGCCTTTTTGCATGGGTTCCCTGCTGCTCTTTATAGGTACATTTTCCTTTTCTGTGCAAACAGCTAATCCAAGTCCTGAAGAGTTTTTTCTTATTATTATTTTTTAAAAGATTTCACTGGAAAATTTTTTTGTTTGTTTTTTGTCTGTGTATTTACTTATTATTATTTAAGGGATAGATATGATGAGATGATAGTGACTTGAATTTTGCAATCTTTCCTAGGATGATACCTGTTGTTATTGTTGGGGCTTGTCTAGTGCAATATTCTTCAACCATGGTCTTTTACATATTCCACATGTGGAGGACTTAGTGCAAAGTTTAATTGACATTACAGGGGTTTTTAATTTAGTACAGTGACACAACAATGCACTCAAATCTCAGTTTAATTAGAAACTGCAGCTAGTGGAGTATAGCAACTGCACTATAAAATTGACACAATATGAATGTGCATCTGATTATCTAGAATACGCTCACCATCATGGCGCTGAGCATCCCCCAGTCACCAGAAAGGAATGTGTTTGCTGAAGTCAGCTGCAGCTCCCAGCTCTCACCAGAGTTCTTCTGCTTGTGGCTTTTTTTTTTTTTTCTTCATATTGGGCTTAACCACATGTATGCTCCCCATGCTGGTCTCGCTGAGTTGTTTATAGCTGTGGGGTCTCCAGGGCCAAGTTGGTGGCCTATCTCTTTTCCCTTCATCCCTGTACTATGATACTCTGCCTTCACTTACGAAGAGTGCTGCTATCATGACAGGCCTGTATCCCATCGTGTCAGTTGCATTAAATACCTTGTTCTGGACAGAATGGTTGCTTTATACTTCTATCTGTATAAACTATAGTCAAATTAGCCATAGGCACTTGCTTGATTACAAAAATTACTGTTACAGCTAAACCAAGTAAAACAAAGCTGCAGGCAGATCATGAAAAGTTCAGGCAGATCATGAAAAGTTCAGACAGAAAAATCGTGGCAAGACTCAGTACTGAGGTATTGCAAACTTGGTACAAAGCTGAGCGATTACTTGGTTCATTAAGTGTTCCATGTAATTCTTATAAAGGTATCCAGCAAGCTCCACAGTGGGGGAAATATCCCTTCCTCCATCACTCTGCAAGTCTAATACAGCTATCTGTCCTGTGCCTGGAATTCAAGGCTAGCAACTGCTGGGGAGTGAGGCTTCTTTGGCAGGAGGTATGTCCCAGCTCAGCCCACTTCCTGGAGTCTGTGCTGTTGCGTTGGCACTTCAGCAGTCACTAATTGTAGGTGGAATCAGAGCAGGCAAGGTCACTTGCTGAAGGGATGACTTTGCTCTGCAGAAAAGCGCAAAGCTTTAAGCTAAATACCTATTACAGTTATAAGTGTAAGAGATGCTCTTGATTAGAGTTATAAGCAGATCCAATACCAATACGTATGTTATGTTATTTTAACCAGAAGCGCCCCAGAACTGGTATTGTTTTGCTCTGAGTCTGCATTCTTTACATTCAGAGACAGGCAGTTACACTAACAGTTGAAATACCTTGCTGATACAGTCAGTTTGTATAAAACAAAGGCACCCTTGGGTTTTCCTTTGGCATTTAGATGAATTTGGCTTCCTTTTTAACAGTTGAGATTAATCACGCCATTATTCTTTCCTGAGCCTTCAGGTCATGTAGCTCGATTTATCTCTTCAGAACATTCCTTCAATGTGGGTATGGGGCAGGGGTCTTTGATCAGTCACAGCCCTTTATCCCCTTAGTTTGCGTAATGTGGTATGATATCTTGTTTCCTCATGTATAGAAATTTACCTTTTTGGTAATAATAACAACTTGTGACACCACCTTTTGTAAGCAAAACCTCACCACTGGTTATCTAATTGACAGCATGCAAAGTAATATCTCTGTTAGTATTCCCTCAGTTTCTTCGGTGTGGATTGTCATACAGCAAATAGCTGCTTGTAGTCTATTTCATTAGTTGTTTCAAAATGTGTGTAGTACTTATCAAATTTCATCTGTGTTCATTCAGTTGCCGCGTTTCTTTTTCCTTAAGTCCTCATAAAGCATTACTCTTTACATTTTTCAGACAGTCCCAGCTCTTAGACCTCTGTGTTGAGCTTCCCTTCCTTGGGTAGGTAGTGCCCTCCAGTATAGTGATCTGATTAATCTGGAATGACATTTTGCTGGTTAGGGTGGTAATCTTATCACTGTAACCTGCAGTTCACATTGCAGTGTTACTCTGTGGTCATGATTATCCGTCTACCCCAACAGTCACAGAGTGCAATCATTTGCCTAGCTGTGTAATTAAGATTTAAACTGGGTCTTTCGTAAACCATTACCAGGCTCTCAGTCTAGGAAATCTGTTAGTTTATCTTCACATGGTTAAGCATTTTTCAACAAATTTTTCAGTGAAAAATAAAGCAAAAAAGCAGAATGGAAAAATTTTCTGACTTCATTCACTTCTATGTATTTCATAGTTCAGAGTCTGGATGTAAATAGGTATTTTTAAGAATTATCTTCTGTGCTGCTTTGAAATGGCACCAGGTACTAGGAATAAAATTAACTGTATCCCAGCTGAAACCAGGACAATAGTGAATACATTCTTGAGATTAAATGTAGTTTCATCCTATGCCCTTTCTGTGTGCACAAGCCATGCATGACAAAACCAGATATAACACTAGGTAAGTATCTCTGTCTCTGAAAGTAGGGCTGGATGTGCCACTGTGATGCATATTGGAATTTAAAAGCATTGCAAAAAGGTGTACTTAACAGCTACTTCTCCCCACTGCAGTCTATAAAGATTTGGAAGCACCCCACAGCTTATGCAGCACCAGCATCCCCCTTAGAGGTTTTTCATGCTGAGGCTGGATGATAGACTATAGAAAATGGACAGTTGTCCGTTATAAATTTGATAGCCACTCAAACTGAGGTTTGACACAGTGCCTGTTTGCTGATACTGAATCAGCATGGCTGCTGGTGCTGGAATTTTACTTGCCAGTTTCACTGTCAGACACAGAAATATAAATTCATTGATAACATATGCCTCAGTGATGCCTTTGTAAATGAAGAAGAGGTAGTTAATGACTCTAATACACTTACTGCTTTAGTAAAAGGTAAATATTTCAAGGCTGACTTTAAGCCCACTGAGCACTTTTCATTTAATTTTAGAAAATGAACTAAAGTTGATTCTATGAATGTGTAAAAAACCAGATACAAATGACAAAGTACTTTTCTGCCCAAGTGGAGTGTGGGTGATATGCAGTTGTGTACCCTTACTTGGCTTGAGAAATTGTACAGTACTTAACACCTTGCTAGATTTTCTGTGTATGAGAGGGAGAGCATTGCCACTGTCAGGTAGTTTTGGTGTGCTTTGGTTTGTGAAGACCATACGTCGCTAGATCGCCTTTATGTGTTGGGAATAAAAGCATTGAAAGAAATCTGTCTGGGTGTCATCCATTTAATCTGAACAGAAATTAATGTGTTCCCTCCCCTTTTCATCTATGATGAGATTCCTGAGAAGCTTACTCTTCCAGATTTCCCCACCACATGCAGTTTAGTTTCTGATTTTCTTGGGATGGTAACTGTATCTGCTCCCTCTCAGTTTATCTGTGGTCATGCAAGGAGCTACTTTATGTTTTCTTACTGTAAATTTGAATGATATATAGTATCCCTTGATTTTTTTTTTTGTTGCCTTTTATGTAATAAAGTAGGTTGTTAGTCTGTAGTTACAATGCAAGATTTATAGGCATAGTTAATCTGTTTATGAGGCCAACTGTTAAAGGGAAGAAATATGCAAGCTTCTCTGTAGGTCTAAGTTATACACCTGAACGTTTGCCCTTTTAATTTTTTCACTGTTAGTTGTTCTAATCATATGTATTCCTCCTCATTCCAAGCCTTCCCTGTTGTGAAGAAGTCATATGATGATAACAGGTGTTAATGTTTTCCTGGTTCATTTGGTAGCCTGCTTTTAAAAATACATATTCTCATGTCATGAATCTTGTGTTGTTAATAAACCTGTGTATTAATGCTCTACCTGAACTGTTCAGGTAGTTCATGCCTGGATTAATGAACTCAGTAGCTCCTTTGAATATAACAGCGCATGTGTATGCATACAGAGAAGTTGTTTCATAAAACCTTATTAATTTGTATCTCTTGTTTGGTATTTTAGATGTTTGTGTAGATTTCTATTTTGTCAGACTTCAGTCTGAATGTTGTTTTTTTTTTTCTGTCACCTTTTTTTATTCCTAATCTGCATTAATAATAAGCATTACTTGAAAAGGGAGAAACAGGCATAGAGGTTCTTCCTCTCATCAGTGATTGTGGTAAGTGAGGGCTGGCTTAAGAAAAGTGTGAATCTTTAGGTTAACACAGAAAATGATTATATTAACATTGACAAAGACACACAAGTTAGGTAAAATAATTCTTTTTAAAATTTGAATATTCTTGACATATTGCTTCCTAGTTGAGTATGTTTATTCTTAGCATTTGTTTTCTTGAAAGAGTTGTCAAATTATGGAGGCAGCATATCCTTGCAGTTGTGGCCTAATGCTGCCTGTTTTCCTTGGAGTTTAAGATTAACTGGTTTAGATAATACAGTATTGCGTAAATTTAAAAATGTTTCTATTGATTATTAAAAAGCACAGTACGAGAAAGCTTATTCGATTCCATTCACTTTAACTCTGCTCTCATGAGACCTCACTTGGAGTATTGTGTGCAGTTCTGGTGTCCTCAACATAAAAAGGACATGGAACTG